>JAEIIU010043327.1:0-66999 GCA_018874675.1 Drosophila baimaii
ACAAATTATCTGCAAGGGTATATAAACTTCGGCTCCGCCCGAAGTTAGCTTTTCTTACTTGTTTATTTTAGTTTCATTAAGCAGTCATCATTCCATAGCTTGTTGACTTGTTTTGCATATTAGTCTCGTTATAGTCATGCCTCCTCACCAGTTATGGAATTGAAATTGACTCGTTCTTCAGGTACATTCAATCGATTAGGCATTGAAGAGTGCAACAAGATTTAAACAAGAGATAATAGCTGATTAGCCACCATGCCGGGAGTATGACTAACCGATATTTTATGGGGCACACTTAACGGGTTGATAAGTACTACTATTAAAGTTTACGTTTACTAATACTACTCTCGTAATAATTATACCTGGCGCACTTCAAACAATGAAACATACTAATACGGGTATACATATATAAGTAACATGCTTATATATATATATATATATATATATGTACATATTTGTATACTATTTTTTTGGTTGTGCGTTTCAGAGAGAGCCACAGAGTTGAGCAGAGAGAGAGCGGCTAGGGAGCTCTCCTAAAATCGAGAGTTATTGTATCAGTTATTTTATCAGTTATCAAGACCGCGCCGCCGATCAAGAGAGCTTAAGTATTCTATATTATATATATTCCTTAGAGTATTCTATTGTATATTCTATACAGTATTTAATTGTTAAGCGACTAAGTAGTCAGCAACTAGGTACGTCTTCTATTAGGGCCATTTTTTAGTTGTAAAAGTTATTGATTTGTGATTGCTTCACTTAAGTGGGTAGCGGATTCCCCCTTGGACAATGGAATTAGATTTTTTATAATCTTATCTTTATAGAAAAAAGTACTCACGTTTATGTTTGACGCCATGAATTGTATTTTTTTTAATAAATATCATGAGATAACATTATTAATGGTTGTGTAAACCTAGGTCTACTTTCTGTAATAATAAATTACTAATGAATTGAAATATATTGAATTGATAATATGGCAAAAACTTTGCTTGCTAAGGAAACACAGAAACTTTTGGCACCATCAGATAAATACTGAAAATGTAAATAGAAATAAATAAATGAATAATGAATGTTCTTTTAATGCTTCCTTAACTGATGAAAACTTTTAAGAGCCTGAATATTATTTTCACATTGTTTACAAGGCCCCTAAGGCTGCCACAAAAATTGAAAATAATAAAATAATAATAAATAATTGTTAAAGGCTGCCCAAAATTCACAGAAAATGTTTAAGTAGACCACAAGAGAAAGTTCTGCCAGCAAGTAATTAGTTTAAAAGTATTAAAAAGTGTTATCTTGAACCCAATTAATATACCAACTAACTTGTTATGATAACTGATACGTGGAGTTCGTTAGGCATATTTACGATAACTTTCCAGCCAAAATGAGCAAAAAGAATAACAAATTAATCCTACATACACACTAATCTGAACCCCAAAAATCCGTCTAAAACTTTTCCGTGACTTAGTTACCAGCTGCTAACCCTGGAGCACTGAGTATTTTGACAGAATTGCATGTGCTATGCAATATGTCCTGGAAAGGTGGCAGCAGCAACTGCCGCTGCCACTGCCACTCCGCAGGAGTTTCCCAGCCAGGCACAACTTTTTGTTTTGCACTCCTTGATAGTGCAGTCACGCCACCGAATCCTTGAGGCGCCTCGGAAACGAAAACTGAGCAAGACAAAAAACTTGAAGCTGCAAAACAAATGGAATAATTAGCCGGAATAAGATGAACTTGCCGACGGCAAAAAAGAGAAAATACTTACCAAAACAGGTGGGAGGACCCGCACTACACTCCTGCGCACCTCCAGAGATTACCAAGCATTTGTATCTGTTGCCAGTTTTGAGTTTTTTTTTCCAGCTTTAAGCTATGGGAATACTTTGAAAACGAATCCGGGAATGTGGAGAGCCAGCAGCAGGAGCAACTAAAAGGAACAAGATGAAACTATTGAGTTGAAAGCCACGACTGTGAGATACTTGGTTACAAGGAGTTAAGATACTGAATATTAAGTAAATGTATTTATAGAATATTAAAGAGAAATATCTATTAAATATATCTTAATTTAAGCCGTTTTTGAAATGAATCTTTTAGTAACAGAAAAACAATAATTATCCAAGGTTCTTCTTAATAAAAGATGTGATTTTTCTATTACAAAATCAAACTCCTTGAAGACATAAACAATCTTATTTTCCTGGCATAAAAAGTCCTTGCTTTTCCCTTCGAAAAAGATGACACATAGTGCTGTTCACAAAAAAAAAGAAAAGAATCTGTTTCATCTGCTTTACAAAAAGTGTAAACTAAGACAGAGAGACCACGGAGCTGCCATCATTCTGTATCGGCTGATTGGATCCGAGTGGGTGTACCTCGGGGGCGGGAACTGGTGTATCTTTGTATCTCTGTATATATATTGGACACTGGTCGACGACTGCCTGGCTGGCTGGCCATTGATTTTCGCTCAATTGGCGGCGTTGTCTATTCGGAAAACAGCTGCCATGATGAGGCGGAAAAAAAGCGCACAATATCGAATGGTGGAGCAGCGCGTGTCTCGTTCCACATCTTGCACTCTGCTGGCCATAATTCATTTAGGCCAAATTCCTTTTTTTTTCGGCCATGCCGCATAGACAATTTGAGCTGATGGCCCACGCATAGCAGTGTTCTTCTTATTATTATGTTATTTACATTTATTATTGATTGATAACAAATTGCTAAGGATTGACTAACGAGCGGACATTGTGGTGGCCGAAAGGTCAAAGTGTCGGCATCCAGCTTCACACCTTACCCAGGGCCCGGACGTTGCACGTAATTATGTGAACATTTTCCTGGAGGTGAAAGCCGCCGCCGCCGGCACAACCTGTACATATTTATGGAGTCCATCGGTTGAGTCACGTTAGTTTTGTGGAATTTTTGCATTTTCTTAGGGGGGAAAAATAATACAAAAATTCACTGATAGTTAAAGTAAACATTAGTAATAAAAATACACAGATAAATTGTATGTAAATATCTTTTAATAATTAATTAAAAAGGATGTATCTTTATCTAATGTATAACTTTAAAATCACAGAGTGTATTCCCATTTTTTCAGAGGGAAAGAATACAACAAAATATTGATAGTTTAAGTTCACTTTAGCGAAAAAAATCAACAGTTAAATTTTATGTAAATATCGTTTAATAATTAACAAAAATGAGGAAGTATCTGTATTTAATAAATAACTTTAAAATCATAAAGTGTATTTGATTTTCGTTACCCATTCTCGTTGCCTACGCACTTCCTGGCTGACCCTGAGATTTATGAGCTGCGTAAGGATATAAATCATGCTTAGGTAACATTCATTATGCTTAGGTTAGCGTCCTCAAAGGATACTCGGCAGTACCGTAGCATACTTTTGCGGGCCAAGGGCCAGTGCTGAGGTGCGCTGAACTTTTAGGACGTTTTGTAAGCGCTTTGCGTAATAAATGGCTCCGGACCAAAAGCCATACAAATTGCTAATTACTTGAGCTGAAAGGTGCCAGAGTCACTTGAGTGGGTTTTTTTTTTCTTTCTCTCTTTTTTTTTGGTCAGTTGCGGTGGGTTGCCGGATCTCTTTTGAGCGCCGGGTGACAAGGCAGTTTACAATCTCATTGGGGCGCTTTATTTATGTTTTTCTGTTTGTTTTTTTTTTTTTATGGAGAATTCTTTCTCTTTCCCAGATGGTTGTATAAATTATATGCGAGGGGGGGGCAGAGAAAAAAATATTAGCGCTGGCCAAGGCGGAAAAACATTGAATTCAAAGGCGAAGGCGAAAGCGAAAACACTTTTTAGATTGCCTTGGCCAAGCGACATAGAGAGAGAGCATTTGAGTGGAATAAAGTGGTTTGTGGCCTTGGCTTTTTTTTTTATATATTTCCTATTTGCATTATCTACCGATTGCTGCAAGAAACATCCGCACATCAGGCTTTTCTGTGGCTTACGCACAGGAAAAAATTACCAGGACGAGTAGCATCTTGAATTAGTTGGACATATCCATTTTGGCTTTCTTTTTCTCTCTCTCTTGGCGTCCAGCTAAATCACACTTTCAATTCCACTTTTAGCTGCTGAATTGTTTATGGCCTGGCCATTCCGGCAATTGATTGTGAGTGTGTGTGTGTGTGGACACAATCAATTTTTCCAAATCGTTTGGCAGACGACAAGTATTAAGCTGTCAGTGGACATCAGCAGCTGGCCAATTCGGCTGGCCAATCATTTGTCATCCCGTTCCTGGGGGCCTAATCAAATCAAGTCCCGATTTGATAAAAAGCCAATGCCAACGCCAAAGCCAAGGCCAAAGCTTTACAATCTTTTGGCAAATCTCCGTACAAATCCGTTGACATTCGCCTCGTGTCAGCGAAGGAGAGGGAGAGGGTGGAGAGTGTCTTGATTAATGGCATTACTGTCTTGCCACCTTACTGCTGCACTTACAACACCTGGGCCCACACGGCGTATACTCATTTTGCTATGAACTCACCGTCAACGGGTTGTCAACAACGCACGTGCTCTTACCTATCTCCTGTCTACCTAATATAATGGGCTAGCTTGTGCACTGAGAGAATAAATAGGGGAGTTGGGGTGTTTAGAAAAAGGATTCTTATTCAAAATGAAAGATTTGTACAGTCTTTTTTATGCCTTTGTTAAACCAAACTAGAATTAAAGTTGATATTTATTTTATTTCAACGAAAACTATTCCTATTTTTCTTTGGCTGTTGCTTTAGGAGTCCCCGCTCGATGGAAGGCTTTTAGCGTCCCAACACCTTGACTCTGATGCCTTTGGTTTCAACTTCTCAACTGTTGTTGGCCTTCCAATCGAATGCACTCAATTTGGGGTCAGCGTGGAGGATTTTTCAATGCAAGCCTGGAAGCAAACACAGAAGCAGGATGTAGTGCAGGCATTCTCCTCTCATTATGTCATTACGCAGACGTGTGTGCCTTTGTGGTGCAGAGCAGTCTGGCACAAAGAGGAGATTCTGGGAAAGAAATTTTCGACAAATTTAAAAGGTAAAATGAACTTTAAAGAATTACTAAAAGTTTTGTTTTAATATTTTTATTATGTTTCAAAGCGTTTTCCCAACTTATTTTTCAAGATAAAGCCTAGGCAGTTCAGTTTTAACTATTCAGCATAAATTTCCCATCTCTCCAGAATGTTGCCTTTCTTTTACTTTGAACATTCATTCATATTTTTCTTTTTCCAATTCACTTACCTGGCCGATTTACCTGTCTGCCACGCGTGGCTCCGTCCATATTCAAGTAACAAAAATTCTCCAATGCAGTTGAATAAATTTTATGCATTTCGTTTTTCCAAGCATGATGTTTTCATAGCCTTGGCTAGCTGCATGTTGATTAACTCTCCCAGAAACAGTGAACGTGAGTAGAAATGTTTCGAAAAAACATGAGAATTCTTAACAAGTAACGTTACATTGTACTGAATTCATCAGTAAAAAGTAAACTAAAAAAAAAAAATACACATCTGGTTGAGTTTTTCAAGCGTACATTCTCGGCAGCTTGTATTAATGGAAGGATATCATGGAAATTCTGCTGCTGAAAGCTGCCAGTTAGCCGGAATTAATGCAATAGCTGTAGGTATTTTTTTATACATAAATGAAGTAAACTATGTGCTGGAATTTATAATTAAAAAACAATCCCCCCCTATGTGTCTGACAGGTGCCATTGATTTGAGTAATTACATTATTAAATTAAATGTACACTCCCGTTGAGTTTTCACTCATAGACATTGGCCTGTCAGTTGTCAATGCAGGAGCGCGCGCATTTTCCCAACTTGGCTCGAAGGGCCTTAACCTTGTGCCGATTAACCTGATCCCGACATGTCCTTTGCCACTTGTCAACCCAAATTAAGTTGTCGCTTTATTCTCTCCCTCTCAATCTGAGTGTGCCGCTGTGTGTGTCTGCAATTATCGTATATTCGGGGGTTTGGACAGAAAAAGTTATCTGGCATTGACTCCGATATTGTATTTGAGCCCGTGGGTCATATATGGTTAACATGTTCGTTGACACTGGGCCCAACCATAACTGAGTTATCTCGAGTTATGTTCGAACGCTGCTGAACTGCTGTTGGCCAAGTCGTTGACACTTTTTTTGTTCGTTCGTTGTCGTCTATGCGAAATGCCATAACTTAGGCTGATTAAGACAATGGTCAACATTTTTTTTGGGAGCATTTTGCGAGGCAGCTGTTTGCTTTGGGTAATTTATGCGAGTTTTACAATTTGTTCGCCGCTTCTTTTGGCTTTTCTACCCGGTACTTGGGGGGATAACAAGAGCATGTTGGATTTGTGGGAATAAAATAGAAATAAGGAAGCATGGGCTTTACTATTTAAGAGCCATTTAAGTACGGATTTCAAAAAAAATAAAATAAAAGGTGTCTGCAAGTAGGCTATGAAAAGCGTGTCTGTATTTTGTAGCACACTTTTGGGTCCAGTTTTAAGTCCACAGCATTCCTATTTGTCAGATCTTGTTAACTTTCGCACCTTTGTTCTTTAAAAACTCTTAAAAATATTTATAGCAGCTTGTTTAATTTTTTTATTTTCAATATTCTGCGCCATAATTTATGAAACTTCTCTTAGGTATGGAATAAAAAGCCTGATTACATTTTTCAGCATACTTTTGGATAGGATTTTAATAGATTTAAAATCTAAAAAACCTCTTTTAGTAAGAACTTTGATAAATTTCCTACCTTTGTTATGTAAAAACTCTAAGATTGTTATTTGTCAGATATTTCGTACCTCCGCTCTGTGAAAAGTCTCAAATATATTTATTAAATCAGCAAAGGACTTTAAAAAACTCAATCTATGATACTTTATAGTCTTAGCGACCTTTCCTTGCTGCTTGTTTTATGTTTTCATTTCCTATTTAATTTTATTTTGTGCTGTCATAATTTTTGTAAGCTTCCCTAAAGTATGCAATAAAAAGCTTGATTAAATTTTGTAGCATACTTTTAGACAGCACATTTAATTGATTTAAAATCGTAAAAGAACTCTTTTTGTAAGATCCTTGATAAATTTTCTTCTTTCGTTATTTAAAAGCTCCAAGAAATTACAAAACTAATTTAAAATATTCCCTCTAGGATACTTAAAAGTCGCAACATCCCCTTGCATACGGCAGCTTATTTTATGTTTTTATTTTCTAGATGCTGCCAAAGTCATTTGCCGTAATGACAAACGGAGTTGGCAACAATTGTAAAATACATGACATGGGTTCCTACACATTATATTTTGTGTGATACAACTTTTCAGGGCACACACACACACACACACACACTTATCTAGCCGGGGCAATTTCCTTGAAGGCAATGTCTTGGGTTGTGAGTTATATGTGCAACTTAATTTGCTGCTGTCACACCTGTGGCTTCCACGCAGGGAAAGTGTGGCAACCTTGGCCCTGTTTGACATGAATTTATGAGTAACTGCATGTGGGTACCGGATATGGCTGTATATGTCACCTTGGCTGGGGTGGGGGGGCCATAAAAACGGTTAGCATTAGATTTAATAAAATATATTCGGTTTAATAAATAAATTCACTTGACAGAGTCCCGCCTTAAGAGAAAGAGAGAGCAGCGACAGCCAAAGAGAGCGAGGATATATGCCAAAGTAAGTGGCTGTTAAGGCCGCACGTGTTGCTTGCAGGGCTTTCGCTTTCATCTGCGCAGCATCTCTGTTAAAATATCCCCTCTGCTAATGGGCTGGCGGCATCAGGACCTCGTGTCCTGCCAGCTCAGTGTGCGAATTTCGCTCGCCTAACCAACGTCGTGTCCTCGCTGGCTTCAAGATAAAACTGTTACGATAAAAACTACGAAAGAAATCTGTGAAATACATTTTTGTGATCGAAAAACAAGTGCAAAGATCAAGTTGATTTTCGATTTAAATGAAATAAATAAAATTAATGTTTTGTGGCCAAAATAAAGTGAATATTTGACAAGTCTTTCTAATAGAAAAATGATGATGTAAATAAAAATATATATACATAAAAATAGGGTAAAATGTGCTCTTAAAAAATTCATTTAAAAATAAAAATACTCACCAAAATGTGGGCTTAAAATATGCATAAAAAAGAAACCGCTTTCTGAAATACATCTTTACCCGAATAGCATCTAAAAATCCAAAACCGCCAAGTAAGCAAACAAAATCATAAACTCAACTCCACGACGCGAAAACTGAGCATTGTAAGTTACTAATAAAGTCTTCAGCAAACAACTCACACTTTAAGCCAAAAGTTGGTCATGTAAAAAACTTTTTTCCAATGCAAAAAACATCCAGTCACTCGTTCGTTTTTGGTTTTTTTTTGCCTTCAGCTGCGTTGTATAACTTCCGCTTAAAAACATTCAACTGAATATATGTTTGGTTCGCTGGGTGTCTGCCTTTGGGCCAAACAATTAGACAGGCAAAAAATTCAACCAAAAAAAGAGGAGGAGAAGAAGAAGAAAAAAACACACACACATTCACACACTATAGTAAAAATCAATTTTTCTTTCCGTTGACCTGCTCGTCCCGGCAAAAAAACACATGTCCCTCTGATAGACCACTTAATAAAGCGTCAAAAAAGGCGACCGCAGCTAGATTTATGGCCAACACGTGTGGGTGTGTGTGAGCTGATAATATGGCCAAGGAAAAAGGGAATATCAAATTGTATAGATATATGTATAGATATATATATGTATATATATATATATATATATATATTGTTGCATGCTTTGGCAAATAAAATTTATGGACGCTAGCCAGAATTATTGCTATTGATTCAGTGAAGAGATGCCAGTCGTCCGGAGGTCCATGTCCCGCCATAAACGCTGGCCCATAAAACATTTTTTGGTATGACAAGGCACTCCCCGCAATTGAGTGAATCTGTATTGCACATTTTTGGTATAATGTTTATAGATTTGTATATATATGAAAACTAATTAAAACTGTCATTTATCTGGACTAAATGCAGCAGATTTACTCGTATTATTTTAGGGGTTTATCGCTGCACTTGCTCATTATTTCATATTAATTCACTGTCAGCGTTTAGAGGTTATTTGAAATAATGAGAGCTGAGAGCCCAGCAGATCCGGCAGATCCATCAATTCATTAGCGGGGTGGCAAATAATGAATGTGTGTGTGCCTCTCTGAATTTGGACAGCAAACAATGAGCTCTAATTTCAATTATAGTACGAATAAAATGCGATTTTCGGTGGTAATTCTCTCCTCTTTTTATTTGTTGCTGGCATTGGCTGCTTGTTGTTCAGGGAAGGGGAAAATTGTTTGCTTGCACGTGTGCGTGTTGAAATTGCATTTTCCCAGCGCCGAAAACCCTAAATGACAGAGCAGAAAACAATATCTATCCATTTCTCTTTTCCTAGTATTTGGTATATATTTTTTAATTTAACATGCAAGCCAGGCTAGAATATTTTGCATTTGGTATGCCAGTTGGATTTTAGCCAATGGGTTTGATATGCAAATGATACGCAGTATCCTGCGAATACATATTCATGAATGAAGCCACACACAATCTGATCAAAAATCAATGGCAAGGATTAGGAAGTTACCTTTTGCCTAATTACTGGCTTATACAGGATGTAGTTTTTTTCCCGTGTAATTGAATTTTAAAATTGCCATTCTTGTATCTGTGCCATCGTGTCCATTAGACGCACTTACAGCTACAAGGCTTCCGGCTGCTGCTGTGTGTGTGTGCCATATGAAATTCACATAAGTGCCTCTGCTCATTAGAAATGTTTTATGAAACTTTTTCGCAGCCACCCAGCACCCAGCACCCACCAGCAGGCAGCAGCTGCTGCAGCTGGTCACCGCTCTTTTATTCATTCCAATGCCGGCCAAACAAAGGAAAGCCATTGGCACTCTGCAGTGGCAGGAGCAGCAGCAGGGGCAGGAGCTGGAGCCATGCCCCCTTCTATTATCGCTACAACTTTCGCCGTTGCCAACGCATTTGCATCGAGTGCTGAAACAAACTTGCAGCTGCTGCTCATGAAATTTACAAAACGATCAGACAAAAACTTTTCCCCAAGCCTGGAGGGGGGCTTTTCCCTGTACCTTTACCTTGGCTTTATGCAGTTAGTTCCGCCTCGCAAGTTGGCCCCCGTGACTGGGTTGTTACCTCGAAAACTAAAGTATCTAGAATGCCGAGTAACTATAAAATAAAGACCAGCTGCACATCATTGTCAGCCAATGATTCCGCATTCAAAAGTCAATCTTATAGCCAAGTTCCTTAGCGTGTGTGTGGTGAACATGCTCTGCAAGGAGAGCATTACCTACATTTGCATAAGTTGTTTGATTTTGTGCTTCCGGGAGGGGAGTGGAGGGGCGGAGGGAGCTGAGGATGTACTATAGAAACAGGAAAAGTTTTATCGATATAGTAAAGATATATAGATATTTTTGGCCATCCCTAAACTGTATATATTATGTGCTTGTTAACTTTAAGTTTGGTATCTAAAAGTGCATCTTCTCAAGCTTGTAACTTCCCCCATGGCAGGGTATTTTGTTTGCAAACCTAATTTCCTTTTTTGCTCATACATTTTTCTACATTTTTTTTTTTTAATAAATTCGTGATTATGTGCAGTATCTTTTTTTTTTTTTGCGCGAAACTTTTGCCTGCTAATTTCGGCATCCAGCTTCGCGATGCGCACTTCAGCTGAGCACCAGCTATGTGTGTGTGTGTGTGTGCCATTACGGTTTATTAGATGCACGGCATGGCATAGCCCGTAGTCTCTGGGACCCGGAGTGTGTGCGGCACGTCATATGCTAGCGGCATTCTGGTAAAAATTTTATAAGCTCGCGATGTGCAGGCGGCGCCAACGACCGTGACAACGACGTGAACACGTCACCAATTATGCCAGCTAAAGGAGGGGGTGGGGGCCGTGGTCCTGGCGGCCAAAAGAAAAGGGCTTTTGGTCCTGCCAAGGGCTTCGTCTTGTTTTCCCGATTGTTGTTTGGCTTGCCGGCAGGCACTGATAAAAATACATAAACAATTGGTAAGAAATTAAAAGAAAATAAATGATTTTGAAGAAGAATTTTTTTTTGTTCTGAAAATGTGTCTTATTGTGATCCTTTTGGGAACCTTTCTTATATATTTTTGTTAGAAAGAAAGAAGGATTTCTTCAAGTGAACTTCTCTCCTTGCATTTTTATAAACATGTCATTGTCTCCGCAACGCACCGTATACCCGGGGATCTTCATTTAAAATTCAATGGCATATGCGAACTGCGTGATTTCCGTAGCCCTCTTGCCGCATTCCGGGGAGCTGCCTCCATGCCGCGAATTCCAATCACGGGCTGCTTGCCACAGAACCCCAGACTCCAAGCGCGAAACATAGCAAATATTTGCATTTGCCGCGGCAGGAGAGAATTTGTCGTGGTAAATTCAAAAGAGATCTCCTGCCGATTTCAGTGCGGCAGCAACAAATCTCGCAATTAGTGACATGGTGGGTGGCGGCGTGGCAGAGAACTCAGATACCGCTTTTGCCCCCCGCTTTTACCGATGCTTTTGAAATTTCCAATCCCGACAGCAGCACGTACAGGTGGTGCTGCTGGCTTTCCGGAGCAGATAGTGTCTCAGCGATGAGGAGGAGCAGCAGCAGCTATTCCGCAGGGACACAGGCAGCATTTCATTTGCGTGGGATTTCGCTGGCTCACTATTCAATTCCTTTCTTTTGCCGAACATGATACCAAGCAATTAATGGACGATTTGCATATTTTGCTTTCCATTTTGTTAAAATATGTTTCCACGCCCCAAAGAAGGTAATGATACTTGGTCTTTAAGCTTGCAGCTTCCTCTGCTCTGGCACTTTTGTAACGTAAACGTAAACTACTTTTATAAAAAGCTTTTCTAGTTTATGACATTTCGCCAAGAGTTCGAGGGTCCTCGTCGTCGTTAGTCGTAGTCGTATGTGTGTGCGTGTGTGAACTCTCTTGAACTCTCTCAGTGCACAATTTTTATGCCTCGATTGACTTACGCTCCTGCAGAGTCGAGTGCCGGTTGCCTGTTGGTTGTTACCCGGGGTTTCTTCATCGTCCAGGTGAGCCATGACGCTGCAGTTTTCCTTGGTCCTGGCCACTTGGCCGCTGCTGAAGTGGCTCCTCCTGGCCATTGTTGTCTGGCCTTCCAACTGTTGCACTGTGGAGCGCTGGCCATTTGATTTGATGATGTCTACCTGGCTGCTCAGTGGACTGGATTTAATTGGCAGTGAGTTGACTTTAAGAGACCGTTGTGGTTTAATAACTGTCTGACGGCGGGGGGTTATTTAAAGGCACTTTTCTATATTTACTTTTTATGTTACGAGAAAGGTAATATATTTTATTGCTTAAAATGCTTCTTAAAGTATTTAAAATCTAGAAAAATAAAATAAATATAAAAAAGCACATAGAAGGCTATGTTGCCAGGCCAACTTAGGAGCTGGAGCTGTCCCTATATATCGATACAAATATCGATTTATCGAATTTTTGATTTTTTCCTTTAATATCGATATTCTGGAACAAATTTCTTTCAAAAGTATTTTTTGATAAATAAGAAGTTTAAGGTAAATGTATGAGAAATGGATCTAGATATTTGTTTATTTTAAAAGTTAATAAGAAATATCTTAAGAATTTATGCATGTATTTTTTATGTGTATTTCTTTGTAAGAATTTATTGAGAAATTGATCTAAACTGTGGGATTTTTGAAGTAATTCATAAATTATAAATTAAAACCAAGCTTTTACTTCATTTCATTGCCTTAAATTTTAAACCCATAAATATATAAGTTGTTTCGATATAATAAAGATATATATGCATTAGATTTAAGACCAGATAGACAAAGCCCAATAACGTTATTTTAACAGCTCTACTCCAAGCCCCTTTTTATATGAACATTATAAACTAATTATAAAAACCATCTTAAATAATCAGCAACTGAACTTAAATCGTTGCTATTAATACTTAATATTTTTATTTAATTAGGAATAATTATAAATTCAAACATTCTCTTATTTTTTTCCATATAATTTCCATTTTCATACATTCTGTGACAGTTATTTTATGGCTCTGTCTGATTTAATAACTGCGATAGTCCGGCGGAGATTAAATGCTGCGGCGCAGACTTAATTGTTTCAATTTCCACTTGGCGTAAGTATATTTGGTTTTAATTAGAAAATTAATTAAATGGCCCTGCTGTGGAAATAATTGAATAATTTAAACTTTGGCAAGAGAGCGCATCAACTCTCGCCGCTGCTGCTGCTGCTGCTCGCTGGAATTGTTTTCGCAGTAAATTACTAAATTTGGCCTTTACAGCAAAACTAAATCACACACACGCGCACACACATGGTTAAACGGTTTAATGATTTCCACCATAAAATTTACGCCTTTTGTTATTAAACTTTAAGCTGCCCGAAAGCCAATCAAAAGCATGTAAAAGTTCCCAGCCACACACACCAGCTCACACACACACACACACACACACTCGAGCACTCTGCACGCAATTTGCACGCACAAAAGTATGCAATAAATTTGGAAGCATTTTACGACTGCTCATCGATTTGCAGCAGAGGGGCTGCTTGGTCTAGAAAAGGCTACAAACAACGAAAAAAAAAAAAAAACAATGGCTAAGAGGACCTAGGATGGGGCTAAAACACTAACCGCAGGTACAATTCACAGCTGAGGAAAATGGAAATGGGTAAACGAAAGGCTTAGGGCACTTTCCCCCCAACACACACACACCCACACCCAAGAACAGCTTTAATTTTATTGCCCAAGCCAACAGAGTTTGCCTTTGGTTTGGTTTCGACAATGAAGAGCGGAGAATAGCAAACAAAACTGACACAAGACGCTCTCCTTTGCTTGCTCAGCTTCCACTTGCCCATGTCTTGGTAAGTGGAAGTTGGTTCTTCAGAGATGCTAGCTGGGCTTTATTAAAGCTAAGGAGAAGGAGTTTTAATTTTTAAAAAGCTGAATTCATCTGTAACTAGATAATATTTAAAGAAAATGTTCAGAAAACATATTATTTCTGTTTTAAAGATTAATAATACTTAAAAACTTGTGTGGCTTAAAGTTAAATTATTATTACTTATTAAATACCAAGAAACATTATTATTTACCTCATTTAGACAGATAATAATTACATTTTCTTATATTTTATTTAAAAATTAAATTTCCTAAGGTTTTTGTTTAAGTTAAATCATTATTAGACTTAAGACTCAGCTGCCCTGGCTAATCTCCACTTCAGCCAGCACTGTTGGGCGAAAAGTAAACGCGTTTGGCTTTCGGAGGGCGTTAAATGTGGCACATAATAAGGTTCTCTGGCTGCGGGAGGTTCTCCAGGACGACGAGGAGCTGTACATGCTCTAAGGATACACGGTCCTGGGGTTTGCTTCAATTCCGAGTTTGCCTTTTAGCGCAATGCAATAAAACAGCATAAAAATGTTGAGCATGTGGCGCTTATTTATAGTGTGCCCTGTTCTCCGGCAAATGTAGTTTGTCCCCTTCAGGGGGGGGAGGGAGGTGGATCGCTCCCCCTGAAAGCTTGGCCACGCCCCTGCCAGGGCGGCTGTTCAAACATTTTTTTATGTGTTTTATACAAATGCCTTGTCTTTTGTTTGGTGGCCGCCGCAAAGAGAGAGAGGCAGAGCATACGGGGCGCATACGCAACATTTGAGTGGCGCCACAGACGCAGCCTCAACAGCCAGATATCAATAAAAACAACAGCAGCAATGGCCATAATGAAGACTATCAGATGGGCATAATGCTCGGGCTTTGTTCGCCCTTCAATGGGAGTTGCTCTCACTGTTTGCCTTTCCATTTCGCATTTCCCATTTGCCGCTTTCCCGCTTTTCCGCTATCCCACTTTCCCTTTTTGTCTTTCTTTTTCTTTATATATATTATATATATTTTTTTTTCAATTTGTGTGGTTTAAAGCCAAATGAAGTCAGCCACCAGCCGCCGCCATTAGCCGGAGTCAAAGCCGACACATGCACTAAGCAAAATTAATTAACAGATCCTGTTTCCCGGCCGACTTGACCCCATGACTCCTTGGGCCGCTGCTCGCTTGATTTGCTTTACTTAATTAATCAGCAGTCAAGTGTGGCCAGGGTGCGGGATCGGATGGCCCGAGATGGCACCCATATATACCATACACCATACACCATACACCCCTATATAGCTCCAGAGATGGGTGCTGTCAACGGCAACGGAATGGCCCCAACAATATTTTCCAATTAAGTCGGCAGGCAGCAGCTTAGTTAGTTGGGCCTTTCTTGTGCATTCGGCTGTGAAATGATCTCACATGCAGTAAACAAAAACAATCTGTGGGAAAGCAATGGCACTTCCCATTGCCAGATATCAACGTCAAGTTGTAGACCTCTGACATCCTGAATCTAGGAAGCGAAAAAAGGGAGAAATTATTAGTTTATTTCATTCTCTACCTTTAGTTTCTTCTATCCCCTAACCCCTAACCAAAGGCGCTTTATTTACAAAGATGACGTAATTTCTTGCGCTGGACCCAGCGCTGGGTACAGAGAGAGTGCGCTCTAGAGTGTTGCTCTCTGACAGCGGCAGCCGGCTAGTGAATGTGTGTACATGTATTCCCACGCATTCTTCATCAGCACGCACACATGCAAGCGCATTCTATTCTTAGATTTTTACGCTCTCTCAAGAATGATTTTTTTTGAGAAACAGAAAAATTGCATGCATATGGCAATGCAATTGTATGATCGTTTTAGCGTCTCTGACCTAAGCGCTTGGCACTTTGATAAGATATCTATAGATTATTTGCTATATAAAGAAATGCATGATACGTATCATTACTCATTTTATTTGAGTTATAAATAGTTCAAACGTACGTGAAACTTAAGCCTTTTCTTTGTGCTTATATATCATTGCATTTTTGCGACTTTTGCAGTTTGAAAGTCAATGTCGGATTATAAGGTACCTAAAGCCACTGTTAAGGCACTGAAACCCAGAGGTTTCGAAGTATCAATACCAGATGAACCGGGTATTACACTTTTTGCCTTCCATGGAAAACTTAATGAGCCCATAAAAAATAGTAGTGATCAGACATGGGCTGTTGATGTTGTCCGAAAAGATAAAGGCCTTCTAAGGAGTAAATGGTCCTATACCAATCGTGATGCAAATCTGAATAATGGAGATGTTCTACACTATTGGATTACTGTGAAGTACAATGGACTGGAGTATTACCGCAGGAACCAGACTTATAAGAAGTCATCATGGTTTTCTTATTAACAGATAGCATTTTTGCTCACTGTTTCTGTCTAAATGAAACCACTGTGCAGCGGAATACAATGAATCAATTTGTAATGAATCATAAATAAATATTTATTACCGCTTCCACTTCTTTTCTGTTATCTATTTGTTTGCACTCAATCTATATATTATCTATATATATGTGTATTATCGGTTAGGTATCTCAGTGCTTGTCGGCTTCCGATCAGTTGGCAAAAGAATGTCAGGCTATCAAGTTCCCACCGCGGAGGTTACCGAGCTAGAACCCAGGGGTTTTGAGGTATCCATACCAGATGAACCGGGCATAACACTCTTCGCATTCCATGGCAAACTCCACGAGCCGATGCGGGATCTTAGTGATCAGACCTGGGCCACGGATGTCATACTGAGTGCCAATGGCAAGTGGACCTATAGGAATACCAACGTGGACCTAAAGCCTGGAGATGTGCTGTACTTTTGGACTACAGTGAGATACAATGGACTGGACTATCACCGCATGAACCAGAGTGTGTCTTTCTCCTAAGGAATTAATAGTTCTAGAAACTCCTGTACTTTGTTGTAGCTAAAAGATGTTTTAATACAAAGATGCATAACGACTTGCTATGGCTTTGGAAGCCTCATTTCAAGAGAGCCTGGCATCTGGCGTGTGTCATCTTGTTATTAACACGTCTCTGGTTGTAGAGTCTCTCAAAATTTCATTAAATAAATACGGCTCGTAATCCCAAGGCACTTTTTCTTTGCTGCTTTTCTTCCTTTTTTTTCGGGCTGTTGCATAATATGCGCGAATATGCACTGCTCTGGCAGTGCCTGTGGAATTTTGAGTTGTCCGCATTTACATAAAAATCGCAGCAGCCGACGGCTAACAGATTTATATCCCTGCAAAGACAAAAACATAAAGAAAAACAACAAAAAAAAACTCACCAAAAAGGAAGTACAAAAAAGAGAGAGACAAATGAAAATTCCATAAACAAACAAACCACTTGAGAAAAAGAACAAAACAAAAAGGAAAATAAGCGTGCAAGAAAAAGTTATATTTTTACGGTAAATAACTTTGCCCCAAGCCCTGCAAAAAAAAAACCCAACGCGAAAAATATAAACAAAAAAAAATAGAAAAACGCCGCAGCAAAGGGAACAAAGACATTGCGCATACGCCATATGGGATTGCAAGGGTGCAAGGCTTGGCAAAAAAGGAATAAAAAACCGAGGAAAGACCAAGGAAAAAGGGTTAGAAGACTCTGTTTTCTTGTTCCTCAACAAATACAGTGTATAAATTTATGCAAATGAAGCCCCAAGCCATGAGCAGTTAACTCTTTGTTTAATTATATATTTCCTTGGTGAGCTGAGAAAATTAACATGAAAGTTGAGTGGGGGCTGCCAAGTTTTTTCACAGCTTCCTTCCGCTTGACCCTCATCGGGGGGGGGGAAGGTGCAAAATATCATTTACAAATTTACAAATTTACAAATTCACACAAATTGAATATCATTGTGTCGGGCGACAGGCTCTTCTTTAAATATATATACACCATATAATAAACATGCGTAAATAAGCTGATTACACGCATATTTGCATTTATACAGCTCCATTTCGTCCACCTCTATATATAATCGTACCGAAAATGTATTCAAATTTTTATCATATTTTAGTTCAACTTTTCCGTCCTCATTTTTTGACTCTTATGATTGCTTTTTTATTTTTTATTTCCTCCGTCGGTTCGTTCTCTGCGCCCAAAATTTATGTTGTTTGATTCTGGCCCAAAGGTGGGTAGAAAAAAAATGAAATTTTCGCCGCAGGTGTAATATTTCTTCATTGTATGATTTAAATTCTGCCTCTCTCGGTAGTTGGGTGGGGGTGGAGGGGGGTGGCATAAGTCAGAGTTGGGTGTAGCCTTTAATAAGATTTCTTTGTCGTTTCTCCCAGACTCTGCTCTGTCAGTATTTGCATATGGCGGGGGAAGCATTTGATTCGCATTTGAATAACCTCGAGGGCTTTAAAACATCTGAATTTTGAGGCGAAACACAATCATGGAAATTAGTATAATCGAATGGGCCTAGAGTTCGTTACGGGGGGGATTTAAGTTGTCAAGTGTTTAGAGTTTAGGGATGGCAAGTGTAAATGATATGGTATCGATAATTATCGATATATCTTTAATATAAAATATTTGTGGGAATTTTTATTATTACTACTACATTTATATTTATGTAATTTCAAATTAATCAAGTGAATAATTAAATAAACAGGTTAAACGAAAAAAGAGTCCAAAGTACACAAGGGGCTCTGCAGCATTAGCGCAATTAGCGCTATCTTTGCAGTAATATTCTTTAAAAAGTCTACCAACAAACTGCTTCTAGGTTATTTAATGTAGAATTAAACATGTTGCCAATACTATATATTTTTAAAGAAAGATAAGAAAACATCTGCTCCTTCGATATATCTATATGTATATATATCTCGATACTAAGCAACCGTGTCATCCCTAGTTAAATGAAAACCATTTTGCCCTGATTACTTTAACCACTTTAAAACCGAATCTGGCCTAAGTTCATAGCCGGCACTGGGGTATTTGCATAATTTATTTGTGTGTGCTGGACAAAGGCGGCGGTCAGAGACTCGAGCTTATTGCCATTTATTTAGACCAAAACTCATTGTAAAAACAAATTCGATCTGGCGGGAGAGCTCCCCCCGGCCTGAAGGACAAGGTTGAAGAAACTATGTCGGCAGACAAACATGGCTCAAAAGTTAAACGACAACAGCAGGGCACAGACGGCTAGAGACAAAAATGTAAAAAGAAAAAAGAAAATAAAGAAAGGGCCGAAAGTCGTGTATGGCATGCAAAAGAACTTTCACTATGAACTCTGCCTGCAGACAAAGAAGACATTTTCTTGATGGCGGAGAAAATAAACGCAGGAAGGGCGTGGAGAAAAGCATGTAAATTTGCTTTAAGCTGGATTTTATTAAATTGTTTGTGTCGCTTTTAGCATTACGAGAATTTTATTTGCGTGATGATTTGCATGATCTATGAAAGAGCCGCTAAAAAGTGCTTAAGCATCTTTTAAAGCTTTGCCAGGCAGCAGGAATTGGGTAGTTGAGGGCGACACTGGGATTGTCATCCCTAATTTTCCCCAGAACATAGTGCGTCAGATGGTGCCACGTAGCCAGAGCTAGAGCTCCAACTCAAAAAAGTTGGCTCCTACAAAAGTATGCCGTATAGCCACATGTCATCCGGGCCAAGTCGCACGTTTGAGCCAAGTGCGTGATGAGCTTTGTCCCCTGCTTGGATCCCCAACTGGCAAAAGGTTTCAGCCTCGGCTTCAGTTTCCGTTTCGGTTTCATTTTCAGTTTCAGTTACGGTCTCGGTTTTACCATTTTCTCATTTCGCCACTTTCCCACTTTCCAGCTTCCCGCACACACAAACACAGACACACACACACACAGCCGCCAGCGGGTGCCATAAATCTCGACCGGAGCTGCATTTGCTTTTGGGGGGGAAACCCCTTTTGCGGTCAGCGGCACTGGATCCGGGACTCTGATTCAAAGTCCGGGTCCCACCTTCGTCATGTGTCAACCGAAGTTAGTGTGTCACATCTCGACGTCACTACGCATAGTACTACATATGCGTCATGCCTTGGAGGTCCTTCAAGGGATCCAAAAGGGTTAGGTCGTTAAACAGCGGCTGCAATCCAAATTTGTTGGCAGTTAAGAGCTCAAGCTCAAGACGATTAGACATGTTCCCCGATTACCATTTATACACAGGAACTTCAACTTATTGATTGCTTACTAAACGTACTTCGCTCATGCGCCAATGTGCATTCATCCCACTTGATAATTTTAAAGCAATTAATGCCAGGGAAAATAACCGCCAAATTTTGTATATATCTTGACTGAATGGTAGCCAGAATCGAAGTTGACAGTCATCACTTCTTAAATATGTAAAATATAATCTACGTTTCTATCACTTTATTCCCCTCAGTGTACTTTAGGGCATAAATTAGCCGCATTCACATGCAAATCATTTGCCATCCGAGCTGGGTCATAAATTAAATGCATACGCGCCCAGAGAAAGACAGGCGTGGGGCAAACAAATTAGATGATTATTTGCCAAAAATTACATTAGCCGCAAAATAAACAACTTATGGGTAAGCTCAAGAAAATCGCCCACATCGTCTTGGCTTAAATGTGCCAGTGTCTCTGTGTGTGTGTGTGCGTAAATTACATAGATTTCCTGCAACTTAATTTATGTTTGCCCGGCGACAAGGCAACCAACAAAACATTTCCCAATGCTCCTCCGGGATCGCATTTATTTGGGCTCACACGACTTGGCAAATATTGAGCCTGGCACACACACTTATCAGGCGCATAAATTTCACAATGCTGACACATTAAGGGTCATGATTGCATTTGAGGTAAATGAAAAGGAAGCTGGTAGGGATAAGCAAGTTTATTTTTACTTAAAGCGGCTTGTTAGGAAATCAAGCACATTCATTGGAGCAGATTAATGCTGGTTGGGAAATCAACAAATTTCCTAGAAGGAGATTTATTTGTGCGCGAAGCCTTAAAATAATTAAATTCCCAAGGTTGTCAATTTCCTTTAAAAAAATATTGGGAAATATATTAATTATAATAACTCTTTTGGTTCTTGCTTAATTGGTTTCTCTATACCACGGGTCTTATAATAATAAGATGCATAACGACCATATATTTTAATAGCTATATGCATGCCATTATTTGGCTGGCGACAAGAATTGTACTCTCTCTGCTCTCAGCGCTCGCTCTCTCTGGTTTTTAAAGCAACATTTCAAGGGAGCCTAGAGCCAGATGTAGAGCCAGTTGCATCTTGTTATTAAAATGTATATGTCTGTATCTTCCTAACAATCTCTCACAAGACACCTCACTAACAATTTATACACCCCAACTTAACCGCATTTGCCTCAGCCGGAAGCTTGAATTTCATATAGAAATTGGTTTGCTACCTGAACTTTGATAACTTTACCAATAAACATGCATATACCGAGTTCAGGTCAATGCTCAATCCTTCCATCAAAACATTTAAATTTAGCACATAATTACATATTGTGGTCTGGAATTTCCATGAAACTAATAACGTGCTCAGCTGCGGTTGTGGGAGAGCACACTGTACACATCATTTGAAATGTTCATTAAGTTAGAATGTAGAATGTGATGGAAGTTTGCCAGGAACAACACCTACTATAAAATGCTTAATTAAGCTCGACCCGTGCTTTGTTTTCCAGCCAACGGTAAGTTGGCGCAATAAACAAAATAAACAAGAATAAAGGTGAGTAAGTACAAAGTACTGTTTCGCCCCTTGACAGAGAGAGGGCATCAAGAAATCTTAAAAAGTTTCATCCGCTTTTGATGAGAGTTTTTCATTGTTAGAAAAGCAAGTGACAATTGACTGCCGGGGGAGGATGGTCTTGTACCCCAAGGCAAATGGCAAATGCAATACTAAGTATCAAGCAGAAATAACGAAGAATTGTCTAGATATATATGTAAGCTTTTACTGCACGAAAATTCCCCCTTGATATATCAATATTTTTTCAAGGGGAATACCCTCTTGAGAAGCTTTGCAAAGGTGCTTAAATGGAAACTTCCATTAAGTGCCAGGAGGTTACATAAATTTCCGGCAGCCCACAGATTAAAATTCGCCTCACAAAATTGAGTGTAATTTGCCGGCAAGTGAACTGTTAATTGGATAACATTATGAGATGCCAGGAGAAATGCCCATTGTGATAACCACCCACCACCGCAACCGATTGCCGGCTTTAATTAATTCATTTTATTGCCGGCTTTCTGCCACCCACCTTTGGCCGGCCGGCCATTAATGATTCAACTCGACCCCGGCAAAGATTCCACGGCAGTAGACGGCCGTATTTTTACATTTTTATGCCGCACAATTAAAATACAATTCATTTGAAGGCACTTTTTCGTGGCACTTTTCCGCTTACTTATGTCATTTCGTGGGGCCCAAGTTCCATGGAGTTTTTTTTTTTTTTTTTTTTGTAATGGAGTCGTGTCCTCTGCTGTTTGTCCTTTGGCTTATTGCTATGACAACGACAGCGACGGCCACTTGAGCCCCGTGAATTTATTCCGCCATCCTGCTGGCCCCGCCCCGTGACTTTAATTAGTTTCTCGGGGTTCTCGGGGCTGTGATTTAAAAGCAATTAAACCGCTTGGCCCATTAACCGCGTGAGCACTTTTGAAGTTATGAATTTGCATGGGAGATTCATCTCGTTCAAATTTAAATATTTCTATATATAGATTGGGAAAGGTTCAGCTTAATTAAAGGGCCAAAGAGTGGGTGTTGGTTTAAGGGATTTCTAAGAAATCTATAAATAAAATTAAAGTTATTTTTTTGGTTATTGCCGAATTTTATTATTATTGCAGAAAGTATAAATAAAGAAATCTTTAGTTATAAAAAGAGTAAAATATTTTAATTCGTTATTTTTTTATTTTATTTATCAGCAGATATTTAGCGAACTTTGTAGTGAAGTCATTTCTCTGTGTCATTTTATATCTTGGCTTCGGTTTGAATATATATGAACATATATATGTATATATATGTATCTGAAACCTCTGCTATCTGCATTCTTCTTTCATTTCCATTGACTCTTTCTTTGTTCAGTGTTTCTCGGTTGTTGATTTTGTGCTGTCGTCCATATTTTCGGATAAATGGAACTCGGTGGTCCGATATGCTGAGACACATATTTGTAAAGACCTATGTATATTCCGATCCGAAACTGGGGAAAAAGTGTTGAAAAAAGTGCGTACGCATAGGCCAATAGTTAATGAAAAATTCTCTTTAAATGCTTATATGTACATGGAGAAAAATCACTATAATGTGGAAAATATTCAGCTTAGGAAAAGAAAAATAAACATAAATAAAAGTAATTCAAACATAAAGAATATACAATAATATATAAAATATATATAAATAAAAGTAATTAAAACATAAAGAATATACAATAATTGAGTGCAAAAAATATATATATCATAATGCAAAACTTACTTTATATTTATATTGATATAAATATTTATAATATTTCTATAGTATAGTGATTATAAAATATTTATATAAATAATTATATTTCTATAATATATGACTATACAGTCTTAAATTATTAAAAACAATATTAGTTTCTAAAGAAATATAAAGATATTACTAGAAAAGTGGTTAAGCGCTTAAGACATTCTTTAAAGTAACCTTAACTTTTAGCGGAAAAAAGGAAATCGATCTAAAAATGATACAGGTTGTTGCAACCCCTTAAATAAATACCTTGGAATTGGTTTTTCGGACTACACCCTATGCTAATATTTTTTTTTCTTTCTGTATAAAGATAACATGTTACTTTTCCGACTTCTCATCTGTGGATTTTTTTGGAATTGCTGCTGGAAATGCTTCCCAGTTGCAGTTAACATTCTGTGCCCGAGTTCCCGGTGACTGGCAAAAATAACAACAGAGGCGAAGGCGAGCCTTGCAGCTTCCGACAATATGTTGACACATATTTTCGCCCCCGTGCTGCCGCCGGGCTGAAATGCTCTGAGGTATCCAAACCGATGTCGCATTGTGTTGGCAACAAACAAACAAACAGACAAGGGGGGAGTGGGAAGGGGGATGGTATGGGGTCAACACCATTCACCAGCAGCGGGGAGAATCACCATCTCGGGGTACTTGTTAGTGGCCGTGCAGTGCGGTTTATGCAGTCAACCATTGCGAGGAGCTTGCTCCCGAATTGTATGCCATATTTGCCCTCCACTTTGACATATGCAAATATTTCTTTTGCCTTCGGTTTTGCCTTTGCTCTCGCTTCGTCTTTGCATTGGGCTTTGCTTTCTGCTTTCTGGTTTATGCTTTCTGGCTGCTGCTGGTCTTTGCTCTCGCTTCGCTGGCGCTTTCGACGAGTATGAATTGTCTGCCATCTCCGATTTGCAGCCTGTCTCATTTCCATCAAGCCCCAGCAGCATCCTCGCAAATCCTGCTGCCCCCAAGCTGTCATGTATATGCCCCACTTTAAGGTGGCAGTTAAAGCCGGGAGAGAGCTCCGTTGATGGCCTGCAATAAATCGCTGGCTCATTGCATAGTCCTCACTCTAGCTATTCCCTATTCCCAACCATATAAAAAAAAAGGACTTTAGTTTTGTCACCACATGTTGACTCTCATTGTTAGTTCAATATATTTATGAATGCAATAAATGCAAAGTTCTCTCCTTTTATTTTTTGAATTTAAAATATAAAATAAAATCAGATTTGATGCAAAATCCCCACAAGATGTGTGACTATTTTCCGTCTCTTAATTGTTTTTAAATTGCTTGCCGTTGGGTCTAGTTTAAATCAGAGAGAATTTATTGAGTTCTAAACTGCAAAAAAGCAAAATAACAAGCTGAGCTGAGCTGTCAGTGAAGAGTTTGCCGCCTCCGAAAAGCCACAGAACTTGTTAAGTTGTGAAGTTGAGCGAGTGTTTTTCTCTCTAAAACTTAGTTGAATATTTTTGCCGAGATGGCATTGCAATTAGGAGAAAAGACACTTACCGAATATGGTCACTACTCTGTTTTTTTTATTTTACTCAAAAAATTCACAGCCAGAAGGAGGTTCGTAAAAAGCAAAGCGAGTGTCATCAATTATTAAATTCTTTTCGTGTAAAAAAACTTCCGATTGTTGGTTTATCCGTCCAGGAAATAAAATAGCCATGAGAAGGACATTTTGCTCATTTATCACGATTTAGTTTAAAGCAGTCCTGGCAGCTGCAAACCGAAATCAATTGATTTTGCTTGTTGCCAAGTGTTTTTTTTTCTGGTTTTTTTCTCTGGTGTCCTGCTATTGCTTTTGATGGATTTGCGCCAAGGGACCAATAAAATATTGGCCATTGGAATGTGCGGAAAAGCTGCGCTAAATTGATAAATGGCATAACGCAAAAAATAAACCATAAATGAAAAATAAAAATGGATTATTTGTGCGAATTAACACCCTCGCAGGCACGCCTTATTTACGACCCTCAAAGTCGCCTTAAATCATGGACGAGAGGACGAAAACAAAAATGAACGATTGCTTTATTTTGTTCACATTTTTACGACCTAGAAAAGACTGGCTGCAAGGCGAACCAATTAAAGCCAAGTATAAACAATTTTTTGCGCATTTGTGCAACTTTACATCGTTTCGCTTTGTTAACCTTGCAAAACTATGTTGCCAGTTCGTAAAGCCTTTTCATGTTGCCACTGTGCAACACGATTGCCCCCAGCGGAGGAGGAGGGAGTCAAGAGTCAAGCAGTCACAAAATGAAAATGACTGCATTTTCCCTCAACCCCTTTTCCTGCCACATTACCCCCAGAAGAACATTTCCCAACACCCGGACACAATGGACAAAAGTCGTGTAGCTATTGGTGGAAGTGTATTTGGCTTAAGCGGACCGAAAAACAGCTCAAACTCGGCACGGTTCGCTCTCGCTCGCTCCCCGTGTTGACACTGAAGATAATGCATTGCAAAGTCCGTGGACTTGGCTTTTGGCCCCCTGGACGACGCGTCGTCCTTGACCTTCCTGGTTGGCAGACATTTATCTTAGCTAATTAAGGTTGTTATTTTGTCTGAATTTTGTGTAAATTCAGAGCTTGAAGAACTGGCAATTACCTTCAGACGTTTATATTGTACTAAGTGTTTCTAATTACTCACAGTTATTTTGGCCACCAAAAGGGACGCTTGGCAACATAAATTAACTGCTTCTTTTTAGCTTTGAGTATACATAATAATAAAAACAATATAATATCACATAGAAGTAAAATATAAAATATATATTATATATCATATAAATGGAATATATATTAAATATAAATATGAAGCTTAGGTATTACAATATTTCAATTTTCCTAAAAGTAATATTTTATTTTTATATCTTAAGTCACTAAAAAAATATGTATAAACGAATGAAAAAGAATATTAATAAATTAGTAATAGTATATCTCAATTTGCCATATCAAAAGACTTAAGATCTTTAAAAATAATATTATCATAATATTTTCCAAATATTTAAAAATATTTTCTTAATTTTTATATCATCCGTATATTTACACCTTTCCAATTGGTTTCTGTCAACAAATTTTGTATGGCCATTTTGTTTGGTAAAAACGAAATTATACCTGAAGAAAAATTTAAAAAAATTAATTTTACAAATACCTAACAGCTTAGTGCTCCAAAAATCTTAGATTTCCTTTAAATTAATTATTTAATGTCTTGTTTTTAATTCATTTAAAAATATTTTAAACCAATGACTACATCTTGGAACTTTTTATGTATGTATGTATGTATAATGCTTATAAAACTTTCAGAGCTCTAGGAATTATTATTATTTAAATTTTATGTATTATTTATGGATATTTTGCACTCAAGGATATGTTTTGTATCATTTTTATATCATCCTTATTTTTATAGCATACTTTTAGACACATTTTGAATTGATTTTTCGGTACAATTTTGTGTGGCATCCCAGACGCTTTTATATATTTTTTTACATCCGGCAGAATGCACGCCAGATTACCTGGGAAATACCCATATAAAAATATTTCAGCTACATCTGACTCCGGCATGCTTTTTGCCGTAAATATTTGACATACAACGGAATTGAGAGACATGCTGATGGAGAAATATGTGTCCCCGGGAGAAGGAATACGACAATATAACTCTGCAGAACCCTTTAACCGCACCACATAGCAGTTTGTATTCGTTTATTTCAAAAACTATGAGCTAGTTTCATTGTCGGAGAAGCCAGTGGAACGACAGTTTTGTCATCTTTTTTTTTTTTAGCGCCGGCCACAGGGACAAGGGGGCATGCCTGCCCCGAAAATGTGTGCACGCTTAGGATGGTAGGGTTCCCTCACACACACAGTGCCTGACAAAGCGTTCGGCCAGCAGAGTCAAAAGTCAGCCATTATTTTCGCTTTTTACAGCTCGCAACAGCTCAGCAATTTGTCAGGCTAACGCGTCGCCAATTGACGCCATTTTTTTATGATGCCCGCTTTTTTGTGGAGGTCCTCTGGGGAGGAGGGGGGGGGTGAATACGGAGGATATGGATATGTCAGCTATCTGGGATACGGGGAGCAGCTGCTGTCGGAATGCCAGCGCGGCAGAATGTAATCGGACAATGGCAACTTGCCAGCAGCCGCCGCCGGTAGTAGTAGGTTCAACAAAACAAGAAAACCAGAAAAAAATAGAAAAAAAAAAAATACTGAATATGGATCAAGGGTTCAGTCAATCAGCAGGACCGTCGACAAAAGCGGAAGCTTATCTCGAAAGCACTAAGCAGTGTGTGTGCGGAATGCCATCTTGGAGCCCATTTGCATGCCAACCTATTGGAGGGCAGGCGACCATGAAAATAATTTCCCCCATAGCGTGTCAGGGAAGGAGCCGATAAAAGTCAAAACATGCCAATATGCCGACGCATGACTGGATCTCGGGTGAGGATTTCTATTTCTATATTTGATGTACTACATACGGTAGGCACTAGATAGACAGATTTATAAGAAGACCTCACTGGGATTTACTAGGAAAAATTAATAATATAAGCTTAGGGAGCACATATGGTAGTAGAACTTGGGATGTGTATCGAAAGGTAAAGTCCGATATGATATATCGAAAAAAAAGTGGCTCACTATATGTATAATATGTAATACAAAATCTATACCTATAATGTAACATATAATATCTATATCTAATAAATTATGATCATATATTTATGGACATTTTAAATATCGAAAATTGTCGCCTTTAATGGAAAATATCGATATTACCTATAGAATTTAAAATTAAATTATTTTATTTAAAATTTTTTTTACAATTTTATAATCTTCTTATAATTTCTGTCTATGAAGAGGTTATTTTATAATCTCTTCATATTTTCCGTCTATAAAGAGGTTATAAAATATTAAGCAGAACATCGCCTTATCACACACATATTGTAGTGTTAAAATATATATATATATATATATATAATATATTTATATTGTCCTCATCCCTAACTAAAACTGTCTAAGTAGTAGATATATATTTTCTTCTCTTTTAATTAAAATGCCCAACCTATTATGTATTATTATATTGTATAATGACTAAAAAGAGCAACAAATATCATATATATATATTTTTTTATTATTTATGTTTATATTTATGTATTTATTTATTTGTATCACAAATTAAAATATGAAAATGAGTCGCATTTAAAATCAAATTTATCTGATAAATGTTATATGTGTTTATTTTACAAATTGTATTTAAAAGAACATTTCTTAGAACTTTTTTAGGGACGAAAATTGGACTGATATTTTCAATTAAATATAGATATATCGCCATTATATTGCAAAGTTAAGAAATATATCAATATTTTCTAATTATAACTGTCTAAGTAGGGGATATATTGACATATTCCTATTAAGAAGTTATAGAAGTTACAAATTATTCTATGAAAAAGATGTTATAATCTCACATATTATGAACAGTTTAAAATCTATTAAATGTAAGTAATAGTAAAGCATATATAAAAATATTAATATAGAACAAATCTAGCTGGTTATTGTTAGAAATATCAGCCTGTATCGATGACACTTGCTGGGCTAGCATTAGGTGTCAATGCCTTGGCCAGCTGTAATATATGATTTACCATATATAATATATATGCTTGCCAGTTTTTCGCCTGGAAGTGCGAGCAGGATGTGTGTGTGAGTGTGTGTGTGTGCTGCACACACAAAAGTGTCACACATGAGCGCCCGAGTGAGTGACTGCAGCCGACAGTTGTCCTGGGCCCCGGAGTCGCAGCACTATTCAAGCTCGTTATGCGTACATATATGCCAGTTTATGTCTGGCTGTCAACAAGCTCTCGGCGGATAACAAGCAGATAGCTCATAAAGGACATTCAGACGCCTTTGCTGCCGCTGCTGCGTGGAACTGCGCAGCTGCACGCATTTCGTGGGGACCGAGAGCGCAATTTACATTTCTTAAATCCGCTTAATGGCCAGCGGAAATATGTGGCCTGAAGGCTCTTAATTTAATTAGTTTTTCCAGCTGCAAATGCAATTAATTTATCTCGCATATCTGTGAGGCAGCAGCCAGCTCTGGGCCAAGTACCTTGGCCTCAGCTTCCTAATTGAAGGAGCAAAAGAAAAACATAAAAACATCAAAATAAACAGAAGGTAAACAGTGGTTTACGAGCTTTTACCAGCCATAAATTATAAATCAGTGGGAAAAGATAATGCCGGGCCAACGCCCACACATGTCTGAGCTGCATATTTGATGAGAGTACATTTTGTCAATTGTTCACTTTTTTATGACTGCAGGCGGGGGCACTTCTGCCCTACTTTTTTTTATGCTAATGCAGTTGCTTCGTTAATATTAATGAAATGGATTTTGGCCTAGAGTACGGATGCCTTTTGCCAGAGAACCAGAGAAAAGCAATTATTTTTCGACTGGCAATCATCAGGCTTCTACTTTGGCACAGCATTTCCCAGTGGCTCCAATGACATTTTCCGACTTAATTAAACCTGATCCCTTGGCTAATAAAAATCTGCTTTGTTTGGTTTTGAGTAGTTGTTTTTGTTGTCCTTTGTGCAACTGCCTTGGCATTCAATATTTTAATGAAAAACCAATTAAAACGACAGCAAAGTGTGCAGAAACATCATATTTTGCAATTTGTAAGTCAAAGTTATTTCAGCAAATCAGAGACTGAGACTGAAGAGAAAATGTTAAAATTAAATTTGATTACTTAACTGAGGCAACAACACGGAATTCCCTTTTTGGAATCAAATAACTACTATTGTTATCTCTCGAGGGGGCCATTTCAGTAAAATGATAAATGAATTTCTGTATTGGCATCAGCATTCTTCGAGGCAAGAAAGACAGCAAGCAGCAAGCGGTTGGGATTTTCCTTGGATTTCTGACATCTTTTATATGTTTTACATGCTGCCAACACAGGCCGACGACCGAGACGAGACGGAGCTTGGAGCTAAAACCAAAAACCAATAGGCAAACCCATTCATGTCCATCCATCCGTGCACCCGTCGATTTGTGGCCTGTCAGCCGCTTCTCCGAACAAGTGGAGGCAGGAGGATGGAGCAGCTCCATAAATTTCCCTTCCAGACTAAACTGAATATTCTTTTTTTTTTTCCATATACTATTGTATATAGTATGTAGTTTTATTTATTGTCTGGGCCTCGCCAATTATCAATCTGTTGGCATTTATGATTCGATCGCCATTGTTTTCCCCATCACTAACCAGCGCGCAATTTCATGAGCAAACATTTCATTTATCAATTATAAAAGCCACAAAAAAAAATGTTCCATTTAAATGCAAATTGAATCAAGCTACAAAAAGCGCCGAGTAATAAAATAATAAATAAATTTCAAAACAATGTTTTGCACTCACCTTGCAATTATGTATATGCAAATGTAAACGGTTGCTTCTTGTCCTGGTTTTTTGACACACAAATTGGCACGTAGTTGAATTAAGTATAATTTATATTGATAATAATCGAATTGATTTATGGAAAGTTTGACACTTGAATGTAATAAAAACATAATAGGAATTTATTAGGTTTTTGTATAGAAAATTTAAGGTTAAATGTTTACTTTATTCAAGGATTTTCTTTAATTAATTACCAGCCTTTTTCTTTACATTCTTTTAATTGAAATTAATTGCGATTGGTTTTAGTTTCTACGAACAGAAGCTGTGACTTTAAGATGATATCTTTATGCTCCTCGCTTTTGCTTTACCTTTGATACCTCTTCTCATGGTCAAATGCACTCTCATTAGTGTCAAGTGACTTGCTTTGCGAAAGGCCAAAGGTTAAGTTCAGTGTTGCCATAGGTCATGTTTTCCGCGAAGTACACCATGTAATGAAAGTGTGCCAGCCCTTTATGCCACACTCGGCAACCAAGCTGTGTACGTGTGTGTCGCTAACATACCCAAAGGATAATGGTTAGTGGGCGGCATTTGATGGTCTTGCCTTAAGCGATGGGCGTGGCCGTGGTTGTCGCCTGATTAATGCCTGAACATGAACTTGACCGGCTCTGCCAGGGGGAGATAGTCCTGGGGCAACAACTGTTGCTGTTGATCGTTGTTGGCGACCGAAAACTAAATGGAATTTATGATGCTCTTGGTCTCCGATATGATTGCCAAAGCCAATCTAATGGAAAATTCCATTTTCCCACCACACATGCTGCTGCTGCTGCTGCTGTCACGCTGAAAGGGTTTTCACTTTTCTCTCGCATGCAGCGAAACACTTTCGCTGGCTAACCACAAACACAGCTGGTTATAGTTTTTGGGCAAAAAGGACAATATTGTGGCCTGAAGACAGCAGTTACTTAGCCATTAAATTGGGCCAAATTAAGTGCAGCTATAAGTTATAGGGTTAAAGATCTGTTGCATGTCCTTGTATATAGTTTGTGAGGCTAACCACTTGTAAAGTTGGTCACAGGACATTTCTCTTCTCCACAACTTCAGGCTTAAATTATGCAACATACATGAAACCCGTTTAAGAGGCACTCACATGTGGGCCGTATATTTGCAATTATTATTGACCAACCGCAAAACCAAGTAATCTGTTAACATTATGCTGAATTTGTAATCCAATATATATACGTATGTGCACTACAAAAATATCTTAAGCCATAAATTCAGCTTAAAAACACAGTGACTGCACTTGGCATGCGTTTATTTTTAACCAACGAAACACACATATTCAGTCATAAGTTACGGATTATTATTGAGTACAATGGTGGGTGGTGCATAAATATATATCGGTTCTGCTGTTTCTGTTGATTTTCGTTTAGTTTTGAATTTATGAGAATATATTTTCACTCCATTAAGTTTGTCTGTATTGCATATATGGCACAGTTTAAGCACATGCTTCGCAAGGTTCTAGAGAGCACTTAAACTATGTTAGTTTTTAATTAAAGAAAGGGGACTGCTAAATATGAAAGAGTTAAAGATCCTTGTAGTATATATATATTTATAAATATAATCTTATGGCTAAGTTAGCATCCCTAGCTTAAAGCCAAAGCCTGATTAACTGTGCCAGAGTCGTCCCTGATAATATTTAATACTTCATCATCATCGCCCCATGAGCAGCCATAAGTTGCAGGTTTATATTGGCCATTAATCTGTTCTTGTTGCTTGTTTACAGTTTTTAATCATGGCTCATAGCTCATTTTTTTGTTGTTGTTGTTGTACTGACCATCGAACGCCATGTCCCGTAAACGAAGCGTACATATTAAGCAGAAGTCCACGCGGCGTATACGCAACGCCGAGGACAATGGCAGTGGTGGTGGCGGCGGCGGCGGCAGTGTCTGTGGGTGTGAAGACAACAGAAGTGTTCGCCCACAGATTTTTTTCTCCATTTTTTTTCTGTGGCCATCCTGGCTCCCCCTCCCCATCCTGGCTGACATTCAAACTCAGCACCAACGCCGTCGCGAGCGCCTGTCGCTCAAGTTTATGCAAACAAACGCTGTAGAATGCCAAATGAGCGAATGCAACGCGGTTGCATCTGACAATGAAGTGGTGACGCGGGGTGGGATGGGGAGGGGCGCAGGAAAGTATCTGGGGGATGCGGATGGGTGTTGGATGCAGAGGACATGCTCTGAATGCCTGACTGAGTGCCGACAACAAGTTGCAGCTGCTCATTAAAGGCTTTTTGCAGATCCGACAGCCGCTTAATAGATTCTCTCACAGAGCGCTTCTCAGGCTTCTATTTGGTGTATATATAGTATGGAATATCTTGAATATCTCGTAAGCCAAACAAAACTTGTGTCGGATCTAAACTATCTTTGCCTGTTTTCCTCATATCCGTGCGGAAATTATAAACCGATGTACATGCGGATGTTCCCACGAAGAAACTAATTGAAGTTTGTTGTGTGGCTTTTTCTCCTTTAAGAAATAATCGAGGTTTCTGCAACTGAAGTGACGTTAACTTAGGAACGAGACAGCATGGCAAATGATTTACTGTTTACTGTGATATATGAGATTTTGACAATGCAATTAATTTTCAAGCAAGAAATTAATCAATTTTCAATTTTCAATAAATTATTATTCTTAAACAATGCAAAATAATTTGAATTAATAATCTGCATTTGAAGGAGATTAAATTAAGCTCAAGTCTTAGCTAGAGGAATTTCTAGTTAAGGGTTGGCCCTAGGGGTTACAACTACTATGTTATTCTAGGTTTAATCTCCTTGGTTTATAATTTTCGCTTATAATACGGTTAAAGCGCCGCGAATTTCCACTTGCAATGTGATAAGCTTGGGTTGACAGGGAATCAAGCCATCAAGGCTATCAAAATGAAGTAAATTTGCTGCGAGGAAATGTTAATTCTCCTTTGACATCTTTCTCCCTAAATTTTCTTTCCTCTGTTTTTTATTTCTCCTTTTCTGACTTGCATTTCCGCGGGATGGCTCCTTCTTAGACTAATTAGCTGAATGACAAACCGCTTTCGCTGTCAGCTGATGACAGGTTACAAAAAAAGGGTGGCCGCGAGTCCTGGCAGGCGACGGGTTCCCAAGCTCCGACTTTTCATAACTTCGTTATGGGAAGGGAGGGAGTGTTGGGGATAGAGTGTTGGCAAAAGTATTCCCAACTTTCGGGCATTGACAGCGAAAGCAAGGAAAACGATTAAGGTCCAGACCATAGCATAGCCGGTTTTTAGTTGAGTAAAAAGTGTTGCCTTGTTTTTAGGGGTTTTTGGAAGAAACAAAGTTATAGGACATCAAAATTTACGTATTACATTATTTGAAAAATAAAAGCTTTAAGAATAGATATGAATACCAAATTGAAGGGCACATTTCTTGTAAAAATAATAGGTAATTTAATAAAGATACTGTTTAATTTATTAAATATTTTAACTAAGAAATATGTGTATAAATATGCAATGATTATAAAAACCATATACCCCTTCTATGCACCCCTACCCTGTATAAAGATTCCTGCGTCTGAAGCATCAAAGAATATTTTTAATGACTTTGTGACTGCGGAAACGAGGACACCCGCCGAGGTGGCAGGACGACGATCCTGCTCCGCCTTCTCCCTTTCACCAAGTCCGAAATGATCATCAATCATTTTTGATGAGTTCCCCCCTTCATGACCTTAGATTATCGCACTAAAAGCCCAAGACTATTGAATATTTAAAGGGCGCTCAAGAACCCGCGCCCCGGCCAACTATTGAGCGGTTTTTATGACTTTCCAGTCCGGACTTGAACTCACCAATAAATATATACGTACGGGTCACGGGTTCAGTGATGCAAAAGCCAACTTAAAGTTGATTAAATTCGAAATTTTATGGCCTCAAAACAAAATGTCAAAGTTTTTTACAACTGCTGCGGGCAACCTTGAAAACTTGATAAATTGTAGCAGAAAGTAGCGACCACGGCCATAAAACCAAATCTTTAATCATTCGAGTGACACAGACAGACGACGAACCCTAGCCGGACACGGACTAGGATGCCTTCCCCGCCTCTACGCCTCCCTCTCTCCACTCGAGATCCGGGGATAATGTCGAAACTTTCCAGGCGAGAGAGCGTGTCGTGCCATAAACAGGAAGCAGCCAAACTAAAGTCAAGGCCATCCAAGTCAGGGAAATTCATTAAGCTCCTGCCATCCAGCCGCAACAGGATTGCGGGGCCCTTTCTGCTCCTGCTGGTCCTGCTATGTTCCTTCGGGGGTGCGGGAGCGGGAGAAATGTAAACCAAAACTTTTTGGCCGCGCACAAGTAAAAACAATTAACGCAAATTAATTTACATCTAAGTTTTGCGTCGGGAGATCCGCATTGAGTAATGCATTTGGTAAATAAGCCAAATTAATTTGTTTTTCCTGCCGCCATTGATGCTGGGGCTGGGCACTCGCCTCGAGGAATGTGGTTTTGCGTTTCCATAGATCAAGTTTTAAAGCAAATGGTTTTGGGCCCTGGAAAGTTGAGTAGTTTGTGAGGGAAATATATTAAATCCCGGGAGGGATAACTATTGTTCTACACACGGAACAATAGGATAATTGTTTTTATCAAGATTCTTATATTTAACTTTTTCTCGAAGAGACATTTTAGAAATTAAGACGCTATCGATTTTTTTTTTCTAGAAGAGAGATCTTAATGATAAGAAGGCGTTACTCTTTGGGCTTTAAGAGGTGGGAGAAGAGGGAGAAGAGGGAAAGAAGAGAAAGAGCGTAAGAGAGAGACCGAGGCAGAAGAAATACAGCTACCTCCGCTCTCTTGCATACTCCGTTATTTATAGGCTTGACCGCTGGAAAGCTCATAAAATAGTGATTATTTTCTGATATTTTTTTTTTGCTCAAAAGTATAAAATAAACTTATCTGCTAGTAAATTGTTTATTATTTATCATGAATGATTCGTTCTTTAAGACAATACATTTTCTTAAATAATGTATACTTATTGAAAAGACACCCTTTCTAAAATTAGAATTATTAGATTATAATATTTCATTTAGTAATTTGAATCTTGGGAACTTTTTGTGAACGAAAATACTGAAATTAAGAACTTTGAGAAGGTTTTTATAGATTTACTTCTCAGTGTCACTTATTTAATTATAATATAAATTGTATCTATACCTTCGGAACCCTTTCCTTAGGAAATCATATTATTTTCTGAGAAACATTTTATTTGGTAAGGGAATAATAAGGGGTTTTATTTAAAGACTTTAAGCCTATACAATTTCCAGTGTTATTTTTTTAAAGAAACATTGAAATCAAACTCATATAATTTATTTCAAGCATTTTATTTAATAAATCGAAGCGATAAGAAATGCAGTCAAGCTAAAAAAAACAACAAAAAAGCCAAGCCAGCCACATATATAAATACGATAAATTGGTGGATTATTTAAATTGCCATTTAATTTATTTAAACAGCGACAAGATTTACTGACCACTCTCCACATATACATACATATATAAATAGGACACAATTTAAATGTGGAAAAAACGAGTATTTAAATCCAATATGGTTGCCATTTGTGTTATCCCCGAAACCCATCGCAGATTTGCCATTTTTTGGGGGTGACCCTTTTGACATCTTTATGACAAACCTACTGCCCGAGCTCGTGAAGAGGATTGGATTGCTCTTTTTGCTATGAAGCCCCCGAGGCACGGACTCGGTTCCTTTCCCTTTGTGGAGCCTGGTAGATGGGCGACATGTGTTTTATGATTTGGGTTTGGTCACAGACTAAGTCCTGCCCGTGATCCCTGCTCCTTAGGTTTCAGCTGGTCAGCTGCCGGGTCATGCCGTACTGTGTCGTACTGTGCCGTGCCATGCCGCTTTATGCAAATGACAGTCGTCGGGCATTTGGTAAATCTGATTTGAGGTGAGAGCTTAAAGCCGCATGCCGCAACAGGAGCAGGAGGAGGAGGAGCAGGAGCAGCGGGAGCAGGAGTTCCAGGAGCAGCAGGAGCAGGAGGAACAGCATTGCGGCATTGCTTAAATCGCGCCCAGAACTATTCCAGAGTTGAAAACGCAATTTGTACCGTTGGAGTAAAGGGAAAATGAATTTTTTACAGCTTGCGAATTCCGCACACGTTTGCCACCGGGGGAAAATGGCGGGAAAACGGGGAAAAACACACTAAGCCCTGCAGAACAACAGCGACGGCAACGGCGACAGCGATGGCGATGGCGGGATAGAGCAACTTAGCTCGCTGTCGTGTACTCGCACGGTTTTTATATATTCGTTTTTGTGAAGGAATTGCATATTTAGCAGAACATTGAAAATCAACGAGCTGCAAGCGAGCTGGGGGAGTCCTGGCGGAGTCCTGCGGAGTCCTCATTTGCATATTGCTGAATGAGTATGAATTTTCGGCAAGCAGTCGAAAGGATTTCCATATTTCATTAAGCCATGTAGATTTGAAGTGGAGCCCAGGAACTAGGCCAGACTCTACACTAATTTCAAGACAAACCCATAAAGTTAATATAAAGACGCTTGAATACTAAGATGCCGCACGCCAACTTTAACTTAAAAATAGAATAAGAAGCTTCCACGTTCAGACCTCTCTGCTTTAAGGACCCAAAGCCCACAGCCTTTCGTTCTCATTTCAGTTCTTATGTGCCTCTCCTGGCAGTGCCATTAATTGCTGCTGTCTTTGACGAGTCCTGCTCCCTGCCATACTCCTGTGTGTGTGCTCTGAGGTCTCTTTGTCGCATTCTGCATGTGCTCTAATTGGCCGTGATTTGATAACCGGGCTGAAATGCTGAAAGTTGCAGGCAAGGAAAGTCTGTGTGTGTGTGCATGCACTGCAGTTTCCCACTTTCCCAGGCAGCCCGCCGCTGCCACAATTAAGAAGTTTTCATTGCCTGGCGTCGGCTAATGGGGAAATTGCACACTCAGTTATGTATTTGTTGCTTCGCCTGCCGCGAAGGAAATTGAAACTCTCATCTCGCCCGAAGGCAGTTATAATTTTCTGGGCGTGTCAGGAGCCTAAATTCACTTGGCCAGGGACGAAGGAGACCCACAGGCATCATTAGCATTATTATGAGACAGCCCATTACCACGATTATTGTGGTGGCGGCCAGGACAAACTTTCCCACTTACCCCCAAAGAAAACTTTCCCGGTTCTTTATGTGTGTGTGTGTGTGTGTGTCCTTTGCGGTTTTCCCAAGCCATGGCTATATTGTTCGCAGGCATTTGTAGTTTGTTTGTTGCCAGTACTGTGTGGTGGGCACTTGGCCAGAATTTAATTGGTGGCAGTCGAAATAAATTGCTTAGAGGAGGAATTTACGAAAACTAAAAAGAAATAAATTAAAGGCAAGCACTCGCAGCAATTGGGAATGTGGCCACAAATCAATTGCTCCAAGAGAAAACAACACAAGGGAAATGTTTTTGGTTTATTAAAGCAAAATGGAATAGTACAAAGTAAGTTTCTGGCACACACTTGCAGGGATTGTTGAGTAAGATAATGGGAATTATAAAAACATTTTATTGCTGTTTGTGGTTTGAATTGGGAAATTATACTTAAAGATATATATATATACCATCCGGCTCGAAGGACCAAATGTAGAAGGGGAAGCGGAAAGTGAAGCTGGAATTGGAACACAAATGCTAGCGTATAGTTTATGCCATTTTTTGCTTTAAAACTAAGTAGTATATTAAGTAGCTCTGTGGTTACCCTAGAATCCTTCTAAATAAAGCATTTACAGTGATTTTTAAACCTGTTACAATAAATCCTCAGAGAATTTTCCTAGAAACAATTTGATCCCCAAGTATGTAAACATTTTCCTGGAACAAGGTCTCTCTCCACTTGAATTAGTCTTGGTCCCCTTAGCAATCCTATCCTACCATCCTACCTATTGGGTAGACGAAGGCTTTAAGCAAAATAAATATAAAATCACTTACCCTGTTTACTTAGCCAAAGTTCGTTTGCAACTGGCCTTGGGCTGAACCTGAAGCTGAAGTAAGCCGGAACTGCAGCGTGCTTTCTATTTGCAAGGGAAATGCGAGTGAGTTCTCTGGGATTTCTTTTTTAAACTAATGCAGTGCAGTTTGTCATTCCGCACACACAGCGGGGAGCCGATCTGCCCGGGATGATATGCAGCCCAGTCCGGTGCACTGAGGGCGTGTAGATAATCCTGCGGGAGAGCTCTCTGCACTCTGCACTCTATTTATAGTCGGCTATTGTCAGCTCCACTCCATTATGGCTGACCGCCAGAGCACCTGTTTGGGCTAAACACACACACACGTAGTACGTACGTAGTGTATGTGTCCTGGCCAGAGTCTCGGGGGTCATCTAATGGCGCCAGGCGCCAGGGGCTCGTGTCCACGTCCATGCTCACTGCACAGTCTGTGTTTGCTCAGCGTCTAGCGAGGACGCCCCACCTCCAGTCCTGTCGAACGGCTGTCATCAACGTAATTATGCTGTCAACAAAAAAAGAGGGGAAAAATAAGAGCACAACGTGAAAAAGAACGGCTGGGCATAGTCATGGGGACCTGGACACTGCGAGAGCTGGGAGCTGCGAACTGGCCAGGTCATCGTCATCATTATCAGCTCCTTGTCGACCATCCGTCCGTCCTGTGAGCCAAACGACGTGCAATAGTATTAAATGTTTAGCACGTCTTGCCAGCTTGTTCTGGGACTCTGTCTCTGTTTAGCCCAGCTATCGTGCAAATATTTATTTAATGCTCATTGGCACGCACTTTACACGTCTTCTGGCTGACTGCCTAATTGTGCGTAAAGCGTTTAACAATTTTTTTCTACTTAATTTGCAGCTGACTGGCGACGACTGAATGCGAGAGTAATTAATAGAAAATACAAATTACACAAAAAAATATAAGTAAAAGGTGATGGAAAATTAGGTCCTTGTACAACCAGGATTGTACTCAATGTGCACTTTGTTCTCATAATTATAGCTTAGGTTTTTGCGCTAACTCATGGAGCTTATTTCTGCAGGACTATAATTAGTTTAAAATTACTTTTAGAGTCTTTACTAGTATTTTCTGATTAAAGGATTTATAAAATACATAAACTATATTTAATAAAAGAATTTCCTAGGATTTTTCCTGCCATTTTCAAGGGGGAAAAACTAGTGATAGACTGACAGACAAATGAGTGAAAGGCCAAGTACTTTTGGCCTTTATTTTTGCACACTCATTACTTTTTGTTGCAACTCCTGGAATTACTCGGCTCCAACTGAAATTTCATCTCCTTTCAGGCCAGGGAACGAGAAAGTTTCCCGCCTGGCTTTACATGTGAAGAGGAGAGTGTAAAGTGATTTTAAGTGACTCGGCACAACGTCACCTGAGAGATACGGGCGGGTTATTAGGTCCTGCGTGCTAATCTGCAGAGAGCCTCCCGGCAAGCACTTCTTTATTGGGTGTGACACATGTACATTGTACACATTACACACTACACACACACTCCACACACCCACTACACACACTCTGTGGGAACTAATCTGCAGATGTTTTGTCAACTATTGCCGCACATTTTGCCGGTCGGCAGGCAGGCAGGCAGGCAAAAAGGCAGCCAAGCATATTTGATGTATGGCAGAGGGCAGAACTTATGGCTTCCTAAATTTCTTTTTTGGTGGCGCAGAAAAGTTACGGGCCTCCCAGAGATATGATAAATGTCCTGCAGGCACATGATACTTGTCCCATTTTCGCACTCATCAATTATGATTGGGTTTATCTGGGTGCTTGGGGCCGGAATTATCAGCATAAAGCTTTAATGCGTCCTTCCGCATCAATGCAAGGCATTAAGTTTGTATCGACAGCAAAAAAAAGGGTCCTTAAAGTCAATGGCTGGGCCCACGCGGCGTATGTGTAATATGCCATCTTTTAACCTACGGAAAAAACCATCAAAGTATTATTGCACGTCAAGAAATAACAGTTTTTTAAATATAGATATCACAAATATAGCATTGCCTTGGCGCACATATTTTCTAATGCCACCATTTTCCGGTTGCAAGTTAACAGGACTCTGCGGCAGAGCTCTGTTAGAAAATTTCCCAAACATTAGCTAACAGCACAGCATCCCGATGGATGCGGGAGCCTGCCAGCCGACGAGGCTCCCAAGTCAGTCTCGAACGCGAATCCTTGGCGAGCGGTTGGTCCTGCGGTCAGTTGTGGATTTAAAAAGATTGTGAACAGTGTTCCCAACGAAACTAATCGAGTTCAAGTGCTCAAAGATAAAGACATCTTAATTAAAGAATATATTAAATATATATTAAAGTGTTAAATACTGTTAATAATAAAATTAACTAAAATAAAATAAAGAAAGGAAAATACAGAAAAAAGTACGTAATTAAAAGCAAACAAAAATATAAATGTCAAAGTTGCCTCGCGTTGGAATTTAAATATTTTATTGTGGCTTTCAGCAAATAAACATAAAATAGGATATATTTTTCAATAAAAGAGGGTGAGCTTTAAACAAAAAAAGTTTAAATATATATAAAAATCATGCTAATGAATTCCTAATATTTAAGTGGAATGTTTTATTGTGGCCCAAAGCTAAATTTGATATTAGCGATAACTAATAAAAATCTATAAATGTTAAAAATAAATGTCAAATTAAACAAACTTTCAAAAATATCTAAGGCAAAAAACCACATACACACTCAAACCCCAAAATAAACATAAAAGAGAATGTATTTTTCAATATAGAGGGTGAGCTTTAAACAAAAAGTATATAAATAAATAAAAATATTATGCAAACGAATTTCTAAAATTTAAGTGCACATTTTTCTTGTTTCCCAAAGTTAAATTTGATATCAGAAAACTAGAACAATATATAATAAGTAACTTTCCATCAGCAATAACTAATAAAATTGTTGAAATCCTTAAGGGAAGCTTAGCCTTTTATTTAAAGTTTAAGTAAAAAGAACTTCAAATAAAAGGCAGAAAAAAAACCAACCCACTTAAACCCCAAAATGCAAATCTATAAATCTCAGTAGGCGAAAAATTGTTCCTAAGCTTATTGCCATTGTTGTAAGCTTGTTGGCAGCGACTTAAATGCAACAAAGCTGATTTATGACACGGGCCACGCTCCGCCGCCGCTCGAAAGGCGGGGGGACTCGACTCAGAGGTTAAAGGGCAAATACCAGGGGGGGTCGGGGGGCAGTGTGGCAACAAAAGGAGCACAGACGACGCTATCGCTACGTTATATATATGAGACTTGCCGAGTCCTTCTCCTCCTGGCTGTCGCTGTTGTTGTTTTCTCGGTGACAAATGCGGGGGCAAAAAAATTAAAGGGGGGAAAGAAATTAATTTGCCAAGCCGACGGAGATCTAATAAAAATCAATTATTCGGTGAAATAATTGCTCGTTCACAAAATGAAAATTCAAAACAAACAAAAGCAAAATGCTGATGAATAAAAGCGTGAAGCAGCAGTGTAAAATTTTATGGCGGCCTTGCTCTTGTATTTATTTCTGGGGATTTATATTAATTAAATTGGCAAATGCTATGCTATTCAATCGGTTGAAGAGTCTCTTGGAAAAGCTAAAGAGATAAATGGAAAGCAAAGATAAGGAAATCTTTAGCTGGCATAAAATTAAGTGTCATTGAGTTCTTTATTTTATTCTGCATTTAATACTAATCAGTTCTAAAACTAAGTGTCATTGAGTTCTTTATTTTATTCTGCATTTAATACTAATCAGTTCTTTTTATTCCATTTAATTGAAACAAATCAAAGATAAGTATATGAGTTTATCTCTAAGAAATGATTGGATATTTATCTTCAGATAAAAAACTCCATGACTGATTGTCCTGCCATCTCTAGTTTAGTTTTAATCTACATCCGATTTCAGTGAAAATCTCCTTCAGCTTAAAAGGCTTCTCTCGTTAGGAACTGCAATTAAAACCGAAAATCACATTTTGACTTTATTACGAGCTAAAGGATTCCAACTACAATTTTCAAGAATATTTCCCTGCTGAAGGGTTCGCTGGGTTTTCCGGACTTTTCATTTAATTTGGTCTCCTCTCTGCCAGGATTAAGACTCATCCGACTGACTGTGCAGTGCAGCTGTGTTGTTTTGCTCTCTGACCCTGTCTCATTAGTCCTGGGCCAAGGAGGGATAAAATAATGACCAGGACATAATGCGATTGGCCTTTAAAGCACACAAACACACACACACACACTTTCGGTTGCAGTTTCCCCAGGTAAAGTTTTTTCGCTTATGACCCCTGACCCTGATGCAATAATTATGACAGGGTTCCAAAGCCCCAAAAAGAGCTAAATTGTTGTTAATAACTTTTCACCCATTTTGGCTCAAGTTGCTGTCACAATTTGGCCGTAAAGCGACCTCCAGATTATGTCGAAAGGGGACCAAGTTGGCTTGCAACAATCTGGGGCTTAGTGCCGGTGTGTGTGTGTGTGTGGGAAAAAGAGTTTTGGAAGTTTGTTGTTTGCCGGACTTTTGGGTCAGGTTAAATAGTTTTACTTGCGGACTTTGGGGCCAGCTTCCCCACATTGTTGTCTAAGTAAATCATGGATCCCACACCTTGGCTATTTGTTGGATTAAGAACATTAAATTCCACTTAGCTTTTCACACTCCTCTCGGGTTCTTTTTTTTTGTGGAAAACATTTCATAAATGGGTAAGTGACTGCTGATTAAACTGAAAATGGTAATCACGTTTTCTCCAGGGCCACTTCACACTCCTGGCAGTGTCCTTTTTTCCTCCTCTCCGGGCCCAGGCTCACTTAATTAAAATGCTCTTGGCGCCTTCGCACAGCAATTATGCGAAGGCGTTTCCTATTTAAAGTGTTGAAAGTGTATTAAATTCAGGCCAAACTGCCCGATGTCCTGTGTCCGTTCGGGGTCTGTGCCCAGCCAATGCCATTTGCAACATTTTCATGCTCGAAGGACTCTCGGGCGAGGGCCAGGGCTTTAAGGATATTATTCGGGCTGCTGTGTGGGGGCAGTGAGGCGTGGTCAGAGCCGAGACCTGCCTAGCCCCCCTGCCTCTGTTGTCACTGGCTATGCATGATTGATGCTGGACCCCATCATAAATTGAATTCTCCCCGAGCAAACCATTGCTTTAATTAAATTTTCCATGAGCAGATTAACAACAATAAGTGCTCTAGTGCAAATTATGCCCCGGGCACGGTCGTGGGTGTTAGGCGGGGCGGGGTGCGGTGGCGAGTGCGAGTGCGTGAATAAATAAATATTTTAGGCGGGAAGCAAAGTTGAGGCTCGCCTCAAAGGGAAGGCCGGATGTGGGAATGGCCTTTGGGGGCCTCCCTGTGCCGCCATTAATATTTATTATTTGGGCTTTTTCTTTTCGCCGTTTTTACGGCTCTTTAAAGCCGTCCTTGGCTGTCATTAAATGGCCAATTGTGTCAGATTAACGCGGCACGAGCGGCAGGATTTTAATAAAGCAAAAACACACAATAAAAACCGGCTTTAAGTCAGCATAATTTTAGTTGAGCTTTCTATAAGTATTTCTAGCTAAAAGAATAAATATTTACATTTAACTGAAAGCTCTTTAAAGATAATTTTATTTATCCTTTATCCTTGGTTCTATTTTCCAACCGAAAGCCATTAGATGTCAGTTTAAAGTTACCCAAAAGCCTTGCCAAAATCTCTTTTTTCTCTCTCTGCCAGCTGCATTTTGCATTTGATAGCCAAATTTTGACTTTTATCCTTTGGCAGTAACCGGAAGCTGGATTATCCTGCACTAATGAGCTGCCCGAAACCCCCAAATTGCCATGCAATTGGCTTCAGGATGCGCTTTTGTGCTGCAATAGCCTTTATTTCTATAAATTTTTGATACGCCTTGTCGGCAATTTCAAGTGCTTATAGAAGCATAAACAATTCCTTCAGCGAGTGCTTAAATTCGCGTTATTTATTTATGAACATGTCCTTTGATTTATGAAGCCCCGGCTCCTCCTCCTGCTCTGGCTTTGGGAAGTTTGTTCCGCGTTCTGCCTGTCCTCATTATTTGCGCTACAAATGCGCGACTCATGTCTGAAGTGCTTACATACATATATGCTATATGTATGTATATCCTCGTACGAGGATATGTGGCCATAGGCGGCATTAGTCTCGGGCTCCAGCTCCAGCTCCAGCTCGAACTCGTAGATCAAGAGCTAAGCCCTGAGTGCTTAGGCCGCAGTGCTGCCTTTCCGTTTGTGTTTTCATTATTTATTGAGGGCGTGTGTGTGTGGAGTGCGCGCACTCGATAAACTTGAATAATGCGGTTAATTATAATCGCAGGCAGATGAGTGATTCGCCCAAATATTGCGGCTGGTCCCTGTTAGCCTAGCCTAGGAGCCCTTTGCTCTATGGCTTAATTAGTAGTCAGCCAGTCAGGCCGAGCATCAATTCAAATGCTCAAAGACCGGCCGATAAGCCGGCCTAGGAAAGTCGTCCCAGTCTGGACTGGGCTCTGACTGCGATGTGTGTGTGTGTGCCCTTTGGATGGACGGACGCATCCAGTTAATATCGAATGAGCCAAAATAAGCCCTGACGAAGACTTGTGCCACATTTGATAGCGCTTAATTATAATCCTTTCATTGTCTTGATTGAGATTTCACATGCTCGACAAATATTACACTACAAAATGTTGGAGTTGGCTTTCTGGATAATTGTTTTCTTAAAAAATGTTAATTTATTAAAGAAAATGTAGGGAAATTATGTGAAAAAATTTATATAATTATTTTGGGACTTTGAAACATTAAAATTTCTACAAATTCAAACCATTTTGGCTACTTACTACACTAACAAATATTGGAGGAGTTTTTCTAGAAAATGTATTTCATGAGAGAGATGTAGGAATAATATGTGGTTAAATAATAAATAATTATTTTTACAAATTATTTACAAATATTGGAGGAGTTTTTCCAGCTAAATATTTTCTCAGGAAAATGTATTTCATGAGAGAAATGTAGAAATAATATGTGGTTAAATAATAAATAATTATTTTAGGGCTTTAAATTATCAAAAAATTATATTTTTGGCTGTTAAAAATATTAAAAATATTAGAGGAGACTTTCTAGCTCAATTTTTCTTTTAGAAAATTAATATTATTAGAGAGAATTTAGGAATATTATTTTGAAGGTTAGGTTACCTATTATTTTGAAATATGATAAATAATTATCTTTGGGCTTTGAAACATCTAAGGTTGTATTTATGTCTGTTAAAACTGTTTTTATACCTTAAACTATTGGAGAAGGATTAGGAAGAGAAAAAGGAATTTTATTCAAGAATATAATTTGAATTTTATTTTAGGCCCTTGAAACGTGAACAATTCTCAAAAATCAAAAAAATAAGGCTAGATATTACACTATAAACTTAGAGGCTGTTTTTCTAACAATTTTCTCATGCAAATGAATTTCTTTGACAGAAAATGTAAGCTTTTTCTATTGTAAAAGTATAAATAATTATTTTAGGGCTGTGAATTATAAAAGTTTCCCTTTAGGGAACCATGCTTTTTGGTCTTGTTGGCCCCCTTCCTGTATAAACAAAAGTAATCATTGGAAGAACCCCTTTCCCTGTGCTAACGAAATATTATAACAAATATTCGAATATTTGGATATATAATGATTAAGTATCATTGTTCTAGACTTCCCAAATAATCAAACATAATCATATCGCTGACCTCATCCCCCTTAAGTGATTACTTAATATATGGACAATCTCTATTTAAAATGTTTTGAAATATTTCATAATTCGTAAGAATCTGTACGAATTAATTTAATTTAATTAAAGAATCCCAAATAAAAATCATCTAACACATAATACATATTTCATTTTCATAATTCTTAAAAGATTAGACATTTTAAAACTAGTTTCGCCTAAATACAAATCAATTTAAATATATGTATAACATATTTTATCCGAGTATTTTCTTAAGAATTCATCAAAACATATACAAAAACATGAACAGAAAATCATAAAAACTAATGAAAATTATATACATCTTCTCCCTGAACCACTCCCTGTAATACTCCCATCACTTTTTAAGTTGTCTGTATTTTTAAACACTTAACGCGGGGCATATATTTACGATGCGAGAGACAAGTGCCATGTCACAGGTGTGGGCTGTCAGAGCCTCCGAAATCGAAGGGAACTGAGGGCGTGTCCCCAATTAAGATGAGTAACCAAGTGGGGCATCGAGCGAGACCGACCAATTTCAAGCACAATCAACTTTAACCTCCTTCAGTCAGGAATCGAAGCGAGGCAGCATCAACGCAACGCAACGCGACGCGACGGGGCACAAGACAAATGGAAATGACTCCCGCTGGTAAAATCGTGGCATGCGAGGCGACATGGTGCCCCAGTTCCTCCTGGAGGAGCATCACCCCACCCCCCACCCGTCAGCTCCTGGGTGGGGGAGGCTATCTGCCGTACGCATCATTTGCTCGGCATACGGACGTGAGTGACAACATTAAATAATCCATTTAATGTGGCGTGTATATCATTTCGAATGCTATCAGTGCCAATCTCCATACACACAGGCATGGCATGGCATGGCAGGGCAGGGCATCACCACCGCCAAAAAAACACAAAATCAATAAACAAACAGCCGCACTGTCAACAGGAGAGGCAGGCAGCCTGGCAGCCAGGCAGGAAGGATCTTGGGAAAAAACCAGGAGGGAAACCTCAACCTCGAGCCGCCGCTTGTCTTCTGGGCGAAAATGAAAAAGGCGTGCTGGAGGGTGGTTCCATGTTGTGTCTGCTCCTTGTAGTATGTCCTGGCGGGTTCCTTCTTTCTTCTCCTGGCTGCTGACAGACAGCAGCACAGTGGGATTGATGTCAACGGAAAGGAACTTCCTTGTTTGGGTATAAAAAAGGAATAGGAAGTAAGGTAAAGTCATGGGGAAGGAATATTCCAAGAGCTTTAGATATTAAATTAAAGTTTAAGCTAGTTAAAATTCTACATCAAATTTATATATCATATATTTAAAATTAATTTAAAGTTTCTTAAGCTCAAATATCATACTTCAAAACAAGTTAAAAACTACTTAAGCTCAAGTACAAGTAAGACTTCAAGTCACTTTGTTTGAAGCCTGATTTTAATGCCTCCCACAGTCTATATAATGCTCAGGACACTTGACATTCAAGGCCACCTCGGTTGCCATTTGATCTTAATGTCTGTGCATTTCACAGAAATACTTTCATACCGCGAAATACTGACTCGAAAAGGTTACATATTTAAGAAACTCTGACAACAATTCAATACATTTGCCAGGCGGCCTTAATTAAAATACGAAAATGGTTTTGGCATTCTCCTTGAATCGCCTTGAATACCCTGGAATACATACATTTCCGGCTCACCTCAACCGCTTCGCGCTACTCATGTGTATTCATGAGAGGCGTTTTCCAGGCTGGACCTTTGGCAGGACTCCTCCTTTCCTCCTGTCCCCTTTCCCCTTCCCTCTTTACCTTTCACAGCCATGTTTCCTTAATGGCTCTGACTCTGCAGCTCGCTGTTTTGTTTACTTATTCATTTGATAAAGTAGAACCGAAAGCGGAGACCGCGTCCCACTTCAATAAGCATATGATTGCCGGCTTGCCGACTGGCATTTACTGTTCAGAGAGATGACTGTGGACTGAAGACTCCTGGCTCCTCCTCCTACTCCTCCTCCTCTTCCTGCTCAGCTCCCCTTGAGCGCCGAAAAAGCTCCTCCGCGATGGAATGCGGAATGTGAGCTGAGCTCATTTCGGTCTGTGTAAAGCAATTTCCGTAATGAGTCCTCTCTCGCCTGCAGAGCACTCAAAAGTATTTCGGGCCGCCATTCCCCTTGGGCGAGTGCGTTACCCATACGCCCTGTGTGCTGCAAATTACTTTCGGCTTTGTCGGCGAAAAGCGATTAATTTTGATTAATTTGCCTTGCTTTCACTTTCTTTCTCTCTCTCGCCCGTCGCACTTCACGTAATCCACTTATGAAATCTTAATACTCTGAAGATTGTTTTCGATTCCGCGGCCCCATGTGGGGGCGCCCAGATTTGAAATTTTTGGAAATTTTCACAAGTTCAAAAACAAATTAATTAAATAGCGTGCTGCTCCCGCGTAAGCGGCATATAAACGCATTGACGGGGCATCAATTAACCCAACTAGAGGGAACTTAATTACTTAATTTATACCGACCTCCGGTCCGGGCCGCGGGCTCACTGCCAGAAATTGGATTAATTTGTTTACTACTGGCAGGCAGCGTGGAATGTCGCTTTATGGCCTGCAAAACTGTCACTGCGCGGGCGGAGATCCTGCTGCCGGAAGGGACTACACTCCTCCACTCCCCCAACCCCCGGGGTGGGAGTGGCAGGCGCAGGACAATGGGTGTCGGCGAGTGTGTCGCATATTTTGGCGCCGCAATTGACCAGAAAGTTTTCCGAGTGGAAAACTCGTATAAAATCATGATGGTGGCAAGCCTTGAAAAGCTGAAGAGTTAAGAGTTCTCGTGACTTGGCAGGCATAGTTTTTGAATCAACTGGCGAGGTGCCAACACACAGATCTCAATAGCTGATAGATGGTCAAGTGCCAACAGGCAGGGAGTGGTTTTTCTTCCTGGCCAAAAAGCACCGATTTCTTGGCCTTAAATGGGAAATCAATGGGGGACACTTCATCGTTTTTTTTTTGTAATGTTATTTTGTATTCCTATCAAGTTTCTGATTAAAGAAAAGGGTTTTTAATGACTACTTCAATGACAAGCAATAATAAAGATTTTATAAGAAAAACAATGTTTTTATTAGACAATGTTTGAATGGCTTTTACTATATAAAATTCTTTGTTGAATGAATAATTTATAAAATAAAATATAAAGCGTTGAAATCATGGATTTTATAGGAGAAGTCTACATTTTATTAACCAAACTTTGGATTGCCATTATTCAGGACTTCACTATAAACAAACGTATGTCTTGAATAATATTTATAAAAACAACATATGGGTTCTTAAGGACTTCTTCGATAAAAGGCAACAAAAACCATTTTATCAGAAAAACTACGATTTTATTAGACAAACATTTAATGGCTTTTTATTAGGGACTTCGCTACATAAGGAAAATTCATTTTTCATTTAATTTTGTACGCTGTTCTTATACATTTTCAATATTAATAAAGATAAAACCAAGTTTGTTTCAGATTTAATAAAATATTTAGTATTAATTTAAGTTATTTTATATTAAATTTAATATTATTATTATTAATAATATTCATAATTTGCATCAAACAAATGTGTTGGCTGGTTCGAGGTCTAATTTTCCTTTATTAATAGTAGTTCTTTATTTTTTATTATTTCTTCCAGCTAATTCAAACAAAAACGGTTAAAATTATCCTTAAATAACTATTTACATGTTCTTTCATTTGGTTAAAAGTCTGTAGAATTATTTTACTGGAATCTGGCTTGCAGCCAACTTTAAAGCCGCCTTAAGCGGTGCAAGCATGGCAACGGATTTAAGCCAGATTTAATGGCTAAATGCCAGCAATGATGATGTGCATGAATAGAAAATTAGCTTTCACCTTTCGCGACTGCCTCTGCCGCTCAGCTTATGCATGTTGGATGCCACTAATTAAAAGTTGGCTTCAAACTTTTCGCGCTCACTGTTTGTCGCCAGAGACCAGAGTGCTTTAATCGTATTTTAAATTTATATTTTTTTTCCAAGCCACGCTCCGCCGGCCGGAGACAACAGCAACAACAACAGCAGAGTGGAAAGACACAAAATAAATGCTCAAACTTTTTAATTGGCAAAACAATAAAAGTGATAATAAATGAAATTAAACGAGTAAGAGGCAGAGCCGAATAAAAAACGCGAAAAACTTTTGGCCAAGACGCAGGGAATGTCCTCGAAAAAAACATTGGGCTGACCAAGAATAAATTACGCTTCGAGCTTAAATTAGGTCTTGTTTTTCCTCTAGAGACAGCGTTCAGTAAAGGGTCCTGGGAATTGACAGAAGTAAGAGTATATATTTATAGACTTAATTGTTTTTTGGTTTTATCATTTGCATTTTTTTCTTGTGAAGTGCGGTCGATCCTTGAGTGACTGATTTACGAGCTCATTATAAATTTCAAACCACACACACACACACAGTGTGTTAATATTTAATGGGAAATTCCTGTGCCGGCCCTCGGATTGCATATTCATTATAGATAATCACGCTTTAAGTGGTCAGTCCGGCAAGCCAGTCCTGCTTGCGTCACGTGCCAGCCATTATGGCCAGGATAATAAATAATATTTTAATAATTGAGCGCCAGGCGGTTCGGTTCGCCGCCCTAAGGGAAAAGGCGCAGCATTAATTTTGAATTTTGCTGCAGCCCTTTAGGAGGTCCTTATATATATATCTCTTCTCTTTTTTTCTTCCACAACTTTGTGCATAATTTGCGCATAAAAAATCATGGCCCAAAACTGTAACACGACCATTACCTGAATGGCTGTCTGCATGTGTTCGTTGGGGGGCATAAAAGCCTTTTTGCAGGCAGCCAGCGATAAGGGTCAAAGTGTTGGTTGTGCCGGAGGCGGACTAAAGCTTTTGGAAACTCGAGAAAATTCAAGAAATTTCCAGAAATTCGATTTGCCATAAGCCGTAATGAGATAGGAGGCAGGCCGGAATCTGCTGCAAATTCTGCTTACAAATCATGGCGATTAAGCGAGAAAAATAATAAATTCGATTTAAAGTATTCCTCCCTCTACACTCTGCAGTCTATTTGCAAATGTAAACAAATTTTCCTAAGCTCTTTTCACACAAATTTTGGGCAAACAGAAAGTGCGTCCCGTCCAGTCAGCAAATGAGGATATCCTGTTTGAATAGGTTCTTCGCCGGAAAGGGACTTTCTTTTCAAAAATAGCAGCAGCAGCAGCAGCAACCATTTCTATTTACGGGCTTAACCGGATGTTTAGCTGCACGGCCGGCCGGCGAATCTAATCAAAGTATTTGCGTTAATTATAGGAACCTAATTAGATAACAGGGCAGACCCACAAAGGCGCTTCACTCACTACCACTACAACCACTAGTGGGCCGAAACCAATTAGCCACTTTGTCGCCGCGTTAATGAGGCCCTTTAATGGGTTTTCGATGGACAAAACAACGATGGAGGGCCCTCTTCTCGGGTTGGGTTTATATATGTATATATATATATATTTGTATGTAGTTATGGTCCACTGAGCTGGGCAAAAAATGTGTGTGGTTGCCTTAAGGAGTTTGCCGGCAATTTTTACATATTTATTTGGTTCAATGGACCAAGCAAATATTTCCCCAATTAGCCGCAAGGAAGTGTAATTTATGACAGCTTTAAAAAAGAATGTGAACACATTTATTAAAGCGTATGCGTAATAAGGGGGGCCAGAGGAGGTGGAGGAGGTGGTAGGAGGCCTACACACACACACATATATATTTTGTTGGCATTTCACCAAAATTTTGTTGACTTTGGGCTACCGAAATAGCTCTAGGATCTTTTGGCTTGCCCCAACCAACGAAGGTCGCCAGGAACTCTCGGACACATGGCCAGAAATAAGTGTCAACTGCCATGTGAAAATAGACAGAATAAGGATGTGTGTGTAGGTGTGTGTGTTGTGTTGTGTGTGTGTGTGTGTGTGTGGGCCGAGAAGGGCTGCCGCAAATTGCCAAAACGTGGCCATAAATTACCGTGCAGCGGAACTAATGAAAATGTTGGACTTGGCATCTCAGTCAGTCCCCGAAATTTAATTAATCTCATCAATTTGCGCTGACAGCCATCGGTCGCAATGGCTTCGGGGGAATTTCCCATTGGGAAAATGCAGGAAAAATTAAGGTCATTCCAAAGAGCAATATAATAACAAGATGCGGCATGCATAGGGAATTTATTCTGTATTTTTACGCTCTCGATTTTACGCTCTTTCTACTTTGTGAGAGCAAAGAGAGCTTGGCTTACATATGGAAATTCCACAGCGTGATCGTTATTCATATTGCTATTAAATGGTTGTTATTTATTAGAAAGGAAATCAAAAAAGAAATATTCAAAGATCTTACATCATAGTTTAGTTAAAGATAAATATATTTAGCTTCCAATTAAAAGCAAATCTTCTATAAATAACAACTTTAAAATATTTGAAAAGAGATACCCAAGCTAAGCCCCCTATTCGGTTGTTAAAAATAGCTAAAAGCCTTCCAAGGAGGACTCGAAATACCGTCAGGCAACACCCAGCAGGCACTTAAAGAGCTTCATTTATTTTCACTTCTCCCACCAAAAAAAAAAAACCTTTTTGTCCAAGTTCAAATTTCTGCCATGGACAGGCAAGTAAGAATTTTGTTGGTCGAAAGTGAAGCTGTAGCTTCAGGGGGGGAAAAAAAACAAAAAGAAAAACAAATGTCTGCTCATTTTTATGCATATTTTCACTGCTCATTAAACTCGCTTAACTACCAACATTTATAATTCACTTTCCCGGCCGTGGCGGCCTTAATACCCGGCAATCGTAGATAAAATGGGGAATATTACGGCTGTGCAATGGCTTGGCAACAAAAAGATGTAAGGCGTATTTCTGTAGCGATTAAATACGAACAGGATTTGCTCTGCTTTTGAGGAATACTAAAAACCAGGTATTCGCTGGTCGGTACACTCGACTATAGAGCTTCCTTTTATGGCCTTATTCCCAACGTACTACCACTGACTGAAGTTTCCCACTTGGCTTTTATTTTCCAGCTGTCCGGCAGCAGTGCAGCGGCAACGGAAACGGAAACGGCCGCAACAAAGTTGAGAACGAGTAACCGTAAAAATGCTCTGGCCGAGAGCGGGCACGCATTAGCAGCCACATCAATTTGCGAGGCGACGGCGGCAGCGGCGGCGGCGGCGAGTCAAAACTTAATTAAAACGCGTTGTTTTGGCCAGACAAAATTTCAGACTCTCTCCGGAATTAATTGAAAATTATTCTACACCAACACCACAACACCTCCACCGCACCAACCAATGGCCCACCTCCAGCCGATGACCTTGCTGCAGTGATCCAGAAAACCATGGCTGTCAGAAAGATTCAATCCTGGCTGCTCCTCGCGCTGATGCTGCTTCTGCACCAGCAATTGGTGATTGCCGGCCAGCAATTGGTCAGGCCGCCCGACAATGGAGCACGGGAAAGGACCTTATTAAGCGACAATTTAAATGCAACGCCAACGAGCCTGGAGCCTGGCGTAACCATAAAAACCGTTGAGCGTCAAGCCGCGCCGGATGAAGTGGCGGAAATGCTGCAAGTGACACCTGCAAACCAATTACCTTTGAGCGTGCCCGATACTGCGACATCAGCAGTAACTCCTGACGCTGCTGCGGAATCCTTTACGGCCGTCACAATGGCAACCGGAGATCAGGTCGAGGGGTTGGCGAGTGCTCCGAGTGCTCCGAGTGCTCCGAGTGCTGCGAGTGCTGCGGCAACCTTAGACGCAATCACCGATGCAGTCGAGGAGACAACATGGACGACAGCCATGGCCACAGAAGCAGCAGGTGGGCCAGGCATGCGAATTCCTCCACCGACAGCTGCACAAATAGCTAGAATAAATGTGGTAGCAGCCGGGGGGCGGCAAATCGGAGCAGCACCAGTTATTCCGGACAAAATAAACATGGCCAGGACACTGGCAGAGCCTGTGGTGGCAATAATGCCTGGCAAAACAAAGCGCACTGCTGCCATTAAGAGTGTTGTCAGAGCCGGAATAAAACTCAATACGCAGCCGGAACAAAGCCAGGCAAGCTATGTAAATGCCAGCGAAGCATGGCCGACACTGCTGACAACAACTAATATGGTTATGGAAATGGAGCAGCAGGGATCTACTGCGTATCCACCAATAACCAGCACTAGCGTCATCGGCATCGGTAGTTTCAGCACAAGCTCGGTAATCAGGCCCGCAGGCAAGACCCTGCCCACTCCTCGACTTCTGGGCGGTGGTGCCAGTGTGGCCCATATCCTAGCCAAATCCTTGGAGAATCCCCAACCCCAGCCTGCCACGGGCTGGCCAGTTAAGCACGCCGCCGTGCTCGAAGGCGACGTGATCCTGGGCGGCCTGATGATGGTCCATTCGCGCGAGGACAGCATCACCTGCGGCCCCATCATGCCCCAGGGCGGCATCCAGGCGCTGGAGGCGATGCTGTATACCCTGGATCAGGTCAACAAGCAGCAGCTCCTGCCGAACGTGACGCTGGGCGCTCACCTGCTGGATGACTGTGACAAGGACACCTACGGGCTGGAAATGGCTGTGGATTTTATAAAGGGTGAGTGAGCTTGAGGAAAGTTAAATTAATAAATTATTATTTAAATAAATTAAGAATATTATTATGCTCTTAAATATAAAATTAAGAAGGTGAAAAGTAGTAAGGGTAGTTCTAGCTTAAGTCCTTTTTAAAGGCTCCTTGGAGTACATATTTCTTAGACTGTGTTCCTAGCTTAAGTACCCTTTTTAATGGCTCCTTAGAATATATATTTCCTTGACTTTATTTGTAGCTCAAAGACTCTTTAAATATCCTGTAGAATATATATTTCTTAGACTGTATTTCTAGCCTATATTTTCATTTAAGAACCTGTGGAATTTATTGAAATAAATAAATGAGACACAAAAATATATATTTCTTAGATTATATTTCATGTGGAAGCCCACCTCGGGCCATAAATCTTTGAGGTGTTTATTTTTACAACCTGAAAATTCGCCAGGCAAATACAAACTTATCCTTTTGCCAATCGACAAACACTCTGCACTATAATTTTAAAGTAAATTGGGCAATAAATAAAAGTTGTAGCCTTTTTTTTGCCAGGACAGTAAATAAAAACTTGAAATTTACAACGCTTTTCTTCTGGCTTAGTTAGGGGAAGTTTACAAAGTTTTCCATTTCATTTAAAGGTTTTTTATAGAGTTCCTCTAGTTCTTGTAAAATATTTTACATAAAATGTTCTTATATATTTCCAACATTTTCCTATAATATGTTATCTAAATCTCTTGCTATTTTCCTTAAGAAAAAATACCCTCGAGTGCAGTGCAAAACTTTTAAAGATGAATGAGCTTTAATTATTCAGGCCTATGATTTTCCTATGACAAATTAACCTCAAGCAAAAATGTTTTAAACTTTTCCGCGCAGCCATTTGTAACTTGGCCACTTACAGCATTTTTCCTTCTTCACATTTTCGAACTCATTTACATTCGGAGCTACATTCTGTTTTATTTAAATTACATTTCTTATTTGGATTTGTGTGGCAGGTCATAAATCCGGCTGAAGGTTTCTTTTCCCCACTCTGTATGGGTTAATAAATGCGGCTCACATTGTGAGTAATCCCGAAAGCATATTTATTTATTGCATTATATGTACATATATATTTTGATTTCCTACCAACATACACCTATATAAAAGTGTGTGTGTTTATTTTGATTGAGGGGAATTTGTTGATTTATTCAGTGGTTGGCCCAGAACTTTAAATTTAAAATTGCTTTTTTATTGTAGGCACAAAAACTCAATGAAATGAAATATTACTTAAATGTTGAAAAATTGTGAGAGAAATATTTTTTGTTGGCACATCAAAGTGTGAGCGGAATTATGGAAGGGTTTTTGCCAGTTGCCACACCAAAAAAATACTGCCTCATGCAATATAAATGTAGGAATGTCTGAAACGAGTGCGAAATGTAAATGAATTACTCAAAAAATAATATAAATAAAATATATTGTAAATATTTAAAGTAAATTTGCGGAAGGCAGGATGAATAAATCATGTGAAGGACATCAATGTTTGGTAGGAAAGCTATGGCAGGACTATCACAAGAGCTCTTAGTTCATTGAAGACTTCTGATAATTCCCAGGACTCTATGCTTTATTAATCGGCACTTGCACAGGATATGGCCGACAATGCCAAACCACACACACACACAGACCGCACCGCGAATACTAATCGTGATTTATGCATGCTCGTGGATATATCATTAGCATTATTACCTCTAACAAGCGCTGAGGAGGTCGCGCTCTCTCTCTCTGTGTGTCATTGTGACTCTGGTCCCGCTTTCATCTATCCGATACGGGATGGCGATTGAATCGATTGTTATCTTTGGTTTGTATGCAAATCGGTTGCCAACAAACACGCAAATACCATGTTTTAGTTCATTTGAATTCAATTGTTGCAGCATCCGCACCCGAACACGAACCCGAACACGAACCCCATGAAAGTAAAGTGACTTCTGTTTACCAGATACCGCCCATTCCTTCCGTTTTCGCATCGATATTGACATTTACGGAGACAGAAAAGGGAGTTTCGGTAAACAGTTGCGGTGCACTGAGAGAATAGGGGTGTATTTGAGGCGTTGAATTATATGAAAGGCTTTATAAAGAGTAAGATGCGTGGCGCTCATACAATTAAATTGAAATGAAATTTCTTTCTCTACGGCACAAAAAATACAAGAGCATTATCTTGCATGAGAGACAAAGAATAAAATGCGTAACGTTATTGACATACATATGCAAGCAATATGTAGCTTTCGTTCTCAGAAACTTAAGAGCGTAAAAGTCTGCAAATATAAAGCTTTTGCATGAAGAACAATTCTTTATATTGTATAAGGTACGTAACGGGCCATGTGCAAGCAAGACTTCTCTCGCTCGCAAAGCTTTGAGAGCGGAAAAGGCTAAGAATATAATGAGTTTTCATGAAAGACTATAAATAATAAGAGGCGTAACGTAATTGAAATATGAAAGCAATACTTCGCTTTCATTCTCAGAAATTTAAGAGCGTTAGAATCTAAAAATAAAATGCTCTTTCATGAAAGGCAAAATAAGGAATAAAGTGTGTTAAGCCAGCTAGGCTTCTCTCAAGCTCGCAAATTTTTAAGAGCGTAAAAATAGAAGGCTCTGGTTTGGAAGACGGTATAAAAAATAAGATGCATAACGTAATTGACATATGCAAGCAATACTTCGCTTTCATTCTCAGAAATTTAAGAGCGTAAAAATGCACTGGAATTTAGACATTTAGACAATTTGTAAAATTTGATTGTAAAAAGCTTTTATGACGGTACGTTTCTTATTCTTTATAATCTCTTTGATTATATTTTATTGTTCGTGTGTATAAATATAAAAATTCGATACTTTTAACTGACAGACATAATATTTTTTTGAAAATGTAATACTTTTTAGTTTAAAATTATGAGAATCCATACATAAAAAAGATATAGAGGATTAAATTAATCAAAAAAGTGTTACATATTGGCCAGTTAAAAAGTATAACAAAGGCAGTGACAAGGCAAAGACAAAGGCTTTTAAGTAGATTAAAATTTATAACAAATGCAATGGCTTTATGTAAGCAAAGACCTAAAGCTTTTAAGCAGGATTAATTATATTTTCTATAATATACTCGTATTTGTTTATTGTTGTATAGAATTAATAGCATTTTGCCTATAATTATAGTGTAATGCTTTCTCTTTAGCAGCATTTGCACATTATGTTTGCCATTCTAGTTCCATTCGGCAACCTGATTGGCCTTTATTTGTTCTCCCTGGTGGTTTTCCAGCCCTAAGCCCCCCAAGATTTGTGGTCGCAATTAGCCGAGGCCTAAACTGTGAGCCAAAATCGCCAGAGCATTACTTTATTATCGTTTAAGCCTCCTTTCCTTCCGCCGAAAACCAGATGTTCTTCACTTAACAGAAGTGTGGAACCTATTCTTCCTTTTTCCTGGCTGGTATAACACTCCCGAAGAGCTTTTGCCTAGGTTGGTGTCTTGGCTAGAATTCGAAGTTCAAAGTTCGAATTTCGGGAATCCTTTTTGGGACAAAGTAAATTATTTTCGGCGGCATCTATGAATCCCACATATCACTTCTATTTTGGGGTTTAGGATAAGCAATCCTAAACATCATCTTTGCCGCGGCGGCAGGCATTAAACCATTTGAAGGCCACTCAGCATATAAATTGTTTATGCCATCCTTAAGGTTCTTTACGACCAAGGATGCTCCTCAGTGGTCATCATCGGCGGGCAGGGATTGGGTTTTGGCATGGGAGCGGGAGCAGAGGGTAGCGGAGTGACCCAGTTACTTGTAAATTGAATTTTTATTCTCTCAAAGCCCCGCGCACAACAGCTCTGGCACTCGCTTTTATGCCGGCGGATCCTCGCCACTACGCATCCTTGCAGCGTCCATAAAAAAATTTATCTCCCATGAAGCGGGCAGCGGGCGGCGCTGTGTCAACCCTGGACGGCGCTGCTCACATCGTTTTAATTCGATGGGAAGCCCCCAATCTGCCGGTTGTGTTGTTGCCACTTAATGGAATTTGCCGCTTATGCGTTCCGCATGCCGCGCATTATCCTTTTTTTTTTTGTTGCTGCCAGGACTCCGTTCCACGCACTGCCCTTGTGCCGTTTCCTGTGCGAGAAGCTTTCGTGCCTTCTGCCTTCCTCGCTTGACATGCTGCCATGGTGCTGCCTGTTTGGCTGAAAGTTTTTCCTTCAACCGATTTCGGCGCTTTTCCCTCTTTTCCTCCTTTTCCTGCTTTTTGTTTCCCGTCGTTTTTGTCTGCCTCTGATTTTCCTTTTCCTTTTTTCCCGTCTTCCCCCCAAAGGCTTTCGCACACATATGTGTACACATGGCTGTGTGGTGCCTGTGTTTTGACTTTTAACCAAGGACTTCTTCTTCTACTGGCGTGCTGCCTTTGTCTAGTTTCTTGTGTCTTTGTGTTTAATTTGGTTGCCTTTAAGCCGGGCTAAGCAGGGCATTATATTCATTCCCACATCGGTTGACTTTTTACCCGAATTCTGATGGGGATAATTGCTGTGTTTGTGGGCGGCTAAGCATAATATTTTCGGTGGCTTGATATGTAGTAGTTCCCACAAATGTTTGTGTGTGTGGGTGTGTGTGTGGGAGGGAGGAAGGCTTGCCTTGTTTTTCAGATTCAATTTCTGATATTTTCCAGGCATACTACTTCTATCTTTTTATGGTTTTCTATGACTTTTATGGCCCAATGCTTCTTTTGTGTGTGGGGAAACTCTCTGACTTCAGGAACTCTCATTAAGGTTGCAGAAATATGAAATTTTCTATACAAAAGTTACTGTCATATGTGCAGCTCCTTTTTGCACTTGCAAAAAAGAGACTGTTTTTTAGAATAAAGAAAGATTTATAAAATTTAAGCTTAAATATTAGAAATTACTTAAGTTTTTATCTAAAAAATTTAATGAATATCTAATTAAATTAAAATCTAATAGAAAAATCTCTAATAAATACAGGATTTTATTATACATTCACTCAATACTTTTACTCTTAAAAAGAAGGAGATTAAAATTCCAAGCTTTTTTAAATAAATAAACAAAATATGTATGTATCTGAACTTAAGTGAAATTTTAAAGACTTTATTTCCCTTTATAAATCCATAACAAATCCCAGCTATGAAAATATATAATTCGCATTACATTTCCCACAATCTTTTGGGCTTGCAATTCTCAGAAGGATTTTTGTAATTTGAGAATTCCAATCAAGGATAAAGCTAGAGACTTGACGGTTGCGAGGCTTGCCAGTTTCATTAGGCAACCAGGAGGACTACTGCTAATAAACTGGGTTCTCCCAGTTATCCTGTGCTGAAATGCTAGATGGCATTGTGATGCCTGGGGGGATGCACTGGACACTCGCAGACAGGCAGGCTGGCTGCAACTATATCCTCCTGGTGTCCTGTCCGCATGCACGTTATTGTTGCCATATAACTGGCTTTTTCCAGCTCCTTTCATGCCTCGACTTAGGGTATTTATTGTTGTGTATATCGTTGGCTTTGGCCTCAGAGGAAGCTGCCTCTACCTGTGTCCGTTCTGCGTTGTCTGAAGGTTTTTGTGTTCTCTTGGCTTGACTTTTGGCTGCAAACTGTGGTAACAAGTGCACTTTGTCAACGGTTTTCAATGGCTTACATCCTAGATATAGATATGTGTATATGTGTAAGCTGGAAGGCCAAAGCAATTTGTAGACAATCTCTTTTAAGTTGGCTTGCAACTCGATGTTGCTTTTTTTTATATGCTTGTCAGCTGCTTCCGAATTTTATTTCTAAGGTTTCAACGCAGCTGCTGCCTTGTCCTTGACCATTTTATTATTGGCTTTTTCTATAAGCCTTCACCATTATTAAATAATAAATATTTCAGGCAGTTAGTTAGTCTCCCTTTTTAGGCTTAAGTTTCTTATCCTTTCTCTGGATAGTTTCAAAGTACCATTCGACAGTGCCATAGCTCTCCTTGTTGCCCTTCGGATAGGTTTCCATAAAGTTTAAGATAGTCAAAAAGGCGCCTAGGGGTATATTTGGTGGAATATGTAGGGCATCCAAAGCAATGTTACGAGCATAAAGATGACCCTGCAATAGAGAAGGTACTGCAACAAATTATAAATTTAATAGTAATAATACTTACAGAAAATGGACAGGAATGATTGGCATTTGTATATTTTCTCAATGTCTCCCACAATCCTGAGCCAAAGGCCACAAACTTGTTTTTCGATATAAGATCACACAGAGAAAATGAGAAGTTTGCCAAAAATGGTTGGTACTTTCTGAAGTTATCCCTTTTAAGGAATTGAAAATTTATCTGCAAGATATTAAATATATTTTTAAAAGTATAGAAAAGATGGCAGAGCCCTCTTACCATGGGATTCCGTAAGGGCTCCTTGAGAAAACAATCCATTTGGCCAATTGCTTTGTCCCTACTCAAGGTTTGAATATAGCATTTGGTGCCCTCAACGAATTTATCATTGGTTTGGCAAACAATATTTGTGGTTTTAGCCAGAATGTCGCAGAAATAGGACTGGTAGTAGTCAGCAGATGTTAATTTTCAATAATAATATACTTAGATAATATTATACTAACCTTTGGTAGAAGAAGACACAGGTATATGTACAAGAACCTCATCATTTGTTGCTGACTTTAGAACTGAAATAGTTCTTTCTGTTTGATTTAATATTAAATGCTTTATTTTATAGTTAGACATTAATGGGTTTATTTTCGTTACAGTCCATTAAGCATTAAGCTTAAAATGTGTGGGCAAGGGAAAAAATATATTTGTTTTTTCGAAATAACAATAAAGATGCTTATCTAGCTAAAAAAAAACAACCACGCTTTTTATAATTAACTTAGTAAAATAACACAGATACTAAATACCTGAAGAGTAAACAATTTAAAGCTTACAAGTATATATCATGAAAATTATGATTAAATTTCTTTAAAAGAAATTAAGGCTTAAACTAATTCTTCATTTGTAATGTAAAAATAACTAAAGAATAATATTTTAAATAAATGTATTTTAGTTACCTCAATTTTAGGTGTATGAATTTTCCAATAAAGAAACAAATTAGTTCTTGATTCGTGATGTAAAATTAATTAATAAAAACATTATAAACGTAAAAATATAAATTTTAGGTATATAAATTCCCTTACTAAAATGAAAATGATTATGGAAAATGTTTCTCCTAGTAAAAAGTTACTTTAATGATGTAAGAATTATAAGGAAGTTGACTTCCTCTACCTTTCCTTCCTGTTAAAAATTAAAATCCCCAACAAAGGGGCTAAAGTTCCTCAACGAAAACTTACTGCTTCTCAAGAAAGTAGTAAGTAAGTAAGTAAGCTTATTGCAAACGGCTTTTAGCCCGAATTTTTAAAGACCAATTATAAGAGTCCGGTGGAGCCTTCGAATTCAGTTCGCGATCCATAATCTATGTCTCCCCTTTCTTCCCACTAACTGCAATTGAATTTATGTTTTATGCAATTGTGCCTGCATGGAATGGCATGGCAGTCGTTCGCACAAGAATCAATTTGTAGGAATTTCATGGAGCCAAGAACACAATGGCGCGGAAGGCAAACAACGCGACCAACAACACAGTGATTCCGTGAAAAGGCAATAGTTGTCGGCCAAAAGCGGCGTTGGCGGCGGCCAGCAATTGGAATGTATTGTTCGCGGTAGTCCGTGGGCCGTATAACAGCCGTAGCCGGAGGACTCGTGGGGCGGTATAACACTTCGCTTCGTCCTTTCCCCAGTCGCATGCTAACAAGTGTTTGTTCCATTCATAAATTCTACTAACCCAGTGGCCTCCAAGGCGTGGCGACTGCGAAGCGAGGCGAAGGCGACGAGAGCCGAGTGCGTACACGAAGCTCGAAGGAACTGTCCTACGAATATATTTAGCACACCCCTCCTTGTATCCTGAATTTAGAACATGACTCCCGCCCATTTGCTGCTGATATCAGAGGACATTCAGTTGCACGCCGGTCCTTCAACAATGCAGACGTTCGCGGCAGCTAATCACTGTCTCAGATATCCAGATATCATATCATATTATTACTGACTGGCAACTCGGGGATGCTGAAGTGAAGACAGGCCGCGAGAAAGTGTCTTGTGTCGTGAAAACTAAACAATTTAATAACTGAAATTCCACAAAACAGGAGTACTTAATAAATATACAAAAAATATGAAAGATTTATCCATATCTATCAATTAATTAAAAATATTTAAGTATCATATTACAAGTGAATGTGTTAAAGTGTGTGGTAAGAAAAACCCAGGAAAAAGATTGTTACAATAAAAAAATATATAATTAAAACTTTTTTAACATTATTATACAAAAAAGGATATTATACAAGAAATATAATAAACATATGTAACATTATTACAAAAAGTGAAAGATATAAAGTAATTATATTTAAGTATGTTCATTAAACATACATAACATTATTATAAAAAAGTGAAAGTTATAAAGCAACTTTATTAAAGCGATTAGTAAGATAAAGTGACAAGTTCTTGGATTAAAATTAAGCACCATAATGAGGCCATAAATAAAAGAGATATATATGTTTATAACCACAATTAATATAATTAATATCAGACAATAAACAAAGTTTATATCACAAAATTTAAAAGGCCATTAATAAATGTTTGGTAAACTAGAATTCATCAGGAAAAAAGCAAAGCAAATTAAATTAAAAATAACAAACAAAATAATTAATTAATTAAACCAATTTTAAACCACTTTCGTCGAAGTACATTAATTTTTTTGTGTGATAAAAATGTCACAGCAAAAAGAAAGCCTTTAACAAACAATAAACAAAAATAGAATCAGAAAATACGGGCCTAGTGGCTTATTACTTATTTAGTGTAAGCCACTTGCTTTGACCCCTAATTAATTAAGTTGCCACTGACGCCGCTTAATAAATCTGAAGACGTCTCGCCGGGCAAAAAGATAAATCTAGCCCAGAGCCGAAACTAATTTCATTATCAAAATATAAACACAAAGTCTGGCCCGTACAGGTCAGACCTTGGTTAACCTTTCCTTTAATTTTGTCTCCTTTTTCTGTTGGTTGTGTATTTTATGGTTGAGCCTGCTTTCGGCCTCACAAAAAAAAGGACCAAACAAATATTAATTAATATAACTTCAAAATAATTTTTGAAGGCGGGCAAAAGTAAATTTTCGGGGCCGGACACTGTGAAATAAATCAGAGAGTACAGAGAGAAGTTGCGGAAAGTTTGTTCCTGGCAACATTTTTTGTGATGTTTTTTTTTTTTTTGTGTTGGTCTGTTACCTTTAATTACAAGTTGTTGGAATATTTTCCTCAAGCAGCAATTCGTATTTAGGTCCTGAAATAGGAAAAGTTTGATGGCCAGCAAATCTGAAACTGAGGCATTTTAATTAAAGCGAACCGTCCGGAAAGTGAAATGTTGTCTTGTTATTAAATAAAGTTCGTAGACGGTAGGCATCGAGGGAGAGATTTCTGTGTTGTGGAAAACAAAATTTAAGCTTGTATTTTTGGTTACATTTCGAAATACACACTCTGTGTGGGAGCCTTCTCCGGGGGCAGAGTAATTCGAATTATTACACATACGCCGTGTGTGCGGCCCAGGTGTTCTGATAAACTTTGGTGGCAGGCTAAAGCAATTAGCAGCATTTAGGTGTAATTGGAAAATTATGCAAAAATCACAGACTGCCGGCAGGCCAGATAACAGAGAGAGAGAGAGATTTTGAGTGACAAGAGAGCATCAACCCAGCCCACAAATTTTCCAGGCAGGTGTGCCAGTGTGTGTCCTGATTGCCTCTTCCCGTCTCTGTCGCCGTCACAGGATATTCAATTTCCTTGCTCTGCCTGCTGACATTTTGGAATTTAATGTTCATTTACTTCTGCTGCCAGCACCCCTTGTCACCCCTTGAACCCAAGTATTCGAAAAATGGCATGCTGGGCGGGGGTCAGTGATAATTGCCAAAGTCTCTGTCAGGCAATTCCCCCGGGGCCCGGGTGCCTTTTAATGATAGTTCTGGGGGCTGGCGGCTCCTGGAAGTCCGCAGGCCAGGCCAGACCTAGGTCCTGGTCACGTAACCGTGTGATGAATGCCCCGGTCGGGGCTTTGTCCTGATGTGGTTTGCTTTCGCTTTCCCCAGGGCGGCAGTTGACAAATTTTCGGCTAAAGTCTGCTGGATTTTTGGCTGGACCTTTGTTTAATTACCAAATAAGGCAATTAATATGCGAGTCTCTCTCTCCCCAATGCCCAGTCCACAAATTACGGCCATTTGTGTGTAGTTTTAGTCAGTGTTTAGTTTTCTGTTGGTTCTGCAGTTTAGGCCAAAATGCAGCCTTTACTTTTTGTTCTTTGGTAGTTTTAGGCAAATACCCTTGCTGACAGTTTTAAAGCCAGCTGACTAATTGCATTCTAATGTCTAAGATCATTAATTATACACCCAAAAAATCTCAAAGTTTCAAATGCAATTCCCTCGAAAGGGGAGATGCCTTCTAATTTATTCATTTATTGCAACTAATGAGGAAAGAGAGAGCGTGCAGCGGTTGCTGCTGACGTTTGTCGCTGAAACTGAACTAATTGGCAAACAAATTCAGGGAAATTGTATTTACAAAATGCCAGGGAAGCTGGCTGGTAGGAGATGTATAGACATAAATAATTATGCCAGCGTTCAACGGGGCGTATGCGCTATAATTAAAACAAATTAATGTCTCCTAATGAGTATGCAGGCACCCGCTCTGACCGTGCTTTTCTATTAATTTATTTATGACCCAATGCGGCCATAAAAGTGAACGTATTTACACTTTGGCTCCGCGCTTTAGCTGCCTCCCCACCTGGCCCCCACCTGTTACCCCTGTTGCCGTCCAGACACGCCATTAATTCTCATGAGTAAAATAATTAGAAAATCAAATGGGAATGCCCGCAGGTGGTGTGTGTGTGTGTGTGGCAGCACAAGCTGCATCGCTGCCACCGGAAGCGGAAGTGCAAATGGCGCAACTGTGTTAAACTGTAACTCGCGCGGAAAGTTAAGCTGCAGAAACTGCAGAAAGTTTGACTCGAATATAAGCGCAGGGAGGTGGCGGCGGCGGCAAGGAGACAATGTACCGAACATTGTCCTCCCAAAAAGGTAGCTGTTGCAAAAGTTTCCCTGCAACTGGAACAGAGTTGTAAGAGACGGCGATGGTTCTCATAAAGAATGCCCCCAAAAACTTGGCCCAATGGAGCGCTAATAGATAAAACTTGGAATTTATAAAATTAAACAAAGAACTTAATGGCCTGAGCAGGCAACAGGATATCTGAAAAGGAATATTTATATGGCAAAGGAAAAATAAACTATTCTGGTTGGGGAAAAGCCTGCCTTTGATGCGTGCTGAGAGTTTTCCGAGTGAAAGACAAAAGTTTAGGGGCTTGAAACTTTCATGATTAAGCCCCCTCGAGTCAAAGGTAATACCCCGGAGCGGCGATATATTGCCAGAAAAAAAAAATACGCTATGGCCACGATTGGCAAATAGTTTCCGTTCGCTGGCAAAAGCAATTTGTTCGACATTTGCCTCTTTTTTTTTTGTTGCTGTCACAACTTATTTGCCCAAGTACTCTCGCCCAGATACGTACCGCTAATTATGCAATTATTTTTTTTCCCACCCACTTCCCTTCGCTCCCCATGGACTTTTTTATGACTTTTTTACGACTCGGCGGAAGTTTTGCCAACAGTGCGAAAGTTTTTTGTTTTTATGGCGACATGGACAAGTGGTCAGCGTTTTAATTTTAATTGTATTTAGATAAGATTTAATGGTGTTTTTTGTTTTTTTGCTGGAGGGGCTTAGCGAAAGCTAAAAGTTAATCAACTTGAGATGCTAATTTCGCTGAAGGTTTTTTTTTTATTTTCCATGGCCTCTGTAAGTGAGTCATTTCCACTCATTTTCCGTTATGCCATAAGTACATACTATTCTCATATATATAACCGCTTGCGGTGGATACATATGTTTGACTATGATATATTTACACGGTGCCTGCACAACAACATAGTGTGGGCCATAAAATATTTAGTGCTTAGCCCCACCGCCACATGCGCATTTTCGTTGGTTCCGCAGGATTACCGTGAGCAGCAGACACATAAAAAAAAAAGAAAACAAAAATTGGGGAAAACAAAATAAATAGAGAGAGCGCTAAGCGTGCTCGAAAA
>JAEIIU010043329.1:0-11776 GCA_018874675.1 Drosophila baimaii
GATGACTCCTTCACTGCGTTGCAAACATCATGGCAAATTTATAATACCCTCTGCAAGGGTATAAAAACAGCAACCAATACGAATGCAAAGACAAAGACATAAACAAAGGCGATTAAGGAATCGAAGTAAACAAACAAATGTACAAGCCAAATAAAAATATATAATTTACATATCAGCCAGCAAGCAGGCTTCTTATGTCTGGGTGTCCCGTTCACTTCTGTAAATAATAATGGAGACAAAAGCAATAGTATTAGCAACAAATACAACGACGACGACGACGGCGCAAGCGTTTAAACAAATTCACAGCACACACACACACACTTGGACAAAAACCGAATGAGAATGAGAAGCACAAAGCGGATCCCTCGATTGGCGTCCAAGGCAAAGTTAAAAGCGGAGCAGAAACGAAAAGCAAAAGAGCATGCAAAAGCAGTGCCGGCTAAAAGAAGCAAATAAAGCAAATAATAAAATAATAATAAAACATGTGAAGAGCATGTGAAGAGGGCGTAGTATGTAGGAACCAAAGCAAACTGGCAAAGACAAAAGCAATAAAAACAACGAAAAACGAACCGAACAGAACCAAACCGTATCTTATCAGCAATTTTCGTTATCGCTGACGTGAAAATAACAAATAACAAAATCAAAGGGAACTCAAAAAAAAAAAAAAAAACTCACATAACAATTTCGGTATGGCAGGCTATAACCAGGTATTGAAGAACGAAATTAAAAGCTTCAAAACAAAGTCATTTGCGATTGATCGGGTTGGATAAGAGGAATCAATGGAAATAATAGCAGTTAAGGACTCTCTCTAGGGATGTAAAAAAATCGATAAAATGTCGAAAGTTATCGAAAATGCAATGCATTGAAAAGTTTCTAATTCAAACAAAGTCTAGAATTAAGCAATGTGTATATTTTCTTTGATAATATCTATTGATAACAAAATAAAAAAGGTTTTAACAAAATATCTTTCTTCAAAAACTAATAATCAAAATAATAATCAGGGAAATAATAATCGATTTTAGTTCAATTTAAATTAATTGAATCATAATAAGCCTTTTAAGAAGTGTTCATATAAGTAGGAGAGTATTAATGGGTATACAATTTTAATGTAACAGATCTATTTAATCATCGCCTTTAAGAAACATTTCCATCCCACAAAAAAACCTATATACATTTGCCACATATTCGTACAATAAATTAAAATTAATGCAGTAAAAATAAGATACGAATCGCTGTCAATTGAGAATTTTTGTGTTGCATTTTTATACAGTTCTCTTCCTGTATCGGCCCCGGCCGGTATACTCTTTGTGCTTAGCAACAGCAAAATACAAAAAATAATTGCAAGTAGTACGCATTTATCGGCTGCAGTTCGCCTTCTCTGTTCACAAACTCAAAGTAAATAATTATTTTGCGCATTTCGCCGACTTGGCATGCCACCACAAAAGTCTCATTCTTCGCTATTCCCTCCTGACCAGCAGCTCTCGAAACACTTTCCGACATGTGAGCAGTGTGCAATTGGATTGGCAGTATAGCAATTTTCCTGATACTTTTGATTATATCTCAATTAGCTGTCACAGCCGTCTCAGATCCTTTTCGCACCCGCATTACACTTGAACATACACTACAAGCAATTAATTAGATAATTGAATTAATTCGCAGGAAGTGCAAGTAAATGGGAACTGCTAATGTTGTATGTATGTATGTTGCTTCCGCGTTTGCTTGACTTTTATCGCAACCGATAAGATCCAAAGCACGGATACTCGATGAAATCGTAGAATGTCAAATAGCCTACGATCTAGCGTATAGAATGAGCAAACGGAAGTATCTAAATAGTGGATACCAACTCTAGTAACGTTAATTGGTAATTTTAAAAGCCTATAATGGTTCTTTAACCTGTGGGAACCCTATAGTTGAAATCCTCGACGTAAACATACTCTGTTAGAACTAACTGACTAAAGAAACTCTAGAAATCTATAAGCATAGTAAACTTATTTTGTGGAGAAAGGTTAGGTCAAAAATGTAGACAAAGAAACTGAGCGAACGGAAGCTGTGCATCTTTAAACATTTCTATATTAGATCGTTTAAAAGTTGTTTTTCTGTGAACACCTTTATTGTTCTTCAACTTTTCAAAATGTTCCCCAAGTTTTATGTTAAATACCATAAATATATCCTTATATTTTCTAACATTTGTTAACTAAACAACTTGATTATTTTGTATTACTAATTTAGAGATTGTATAAAGTTTTTTTTTAAGTTAATTAACCATACAACCTATTTTTTAGTGGACAATGTTGAATCATTTCCTCTGGACAATTATTTAAGCAAACTCGAATGCCCTAATTATGGTTGCCGTTGCCAGCGAGCACTCACCTTGCTTCCATGGATCGGCCGGCTCCAGGTAACCGGTGACCATCTGGTTCTCCGGAAATGAGACGCGACGCGGTATGGTCGAGGTCAGTGAGCTGTCCGAGGCTTTACGCTGCAGCAGGCTGGGTGCCGTGGACAGGATGATGCTTCGCACGGCTAGGGAACCAGGTCCCAATCCTCCTCCAGACGCTGATCCTGCGGAACTGCCAAAATCCGGGCACATGGTCGAATTGGGATTGGAGGCCAGCGAATCGGTGCGCCATACAGCCGTCTGTCGCGCATCGTGGTATATCTTAATCTTCTGGCGTTGCTGCGTTCGCATCTGAGCATCGAATGGGGACGGTTCTGAAGCAGCAGCAGCAGCGGCAGCAGCGGCGATGGCGACGTCGCCATCAGCTGTTTCTGTTCGCTCGCCAACAGCTGACAGAGATGCCGTTGTTCCTGCTGCTGCCGCTGTGGCTGCTGTCAGCGGCTGACCCTCAGCGGCTGTTGGCGTGGATGTTGCATCTATTTCCTTTGGTGGCGCTGCTGCTGCTGCTTCTGCTGCTGCGGCAGCAGCTGATGATGTTGCTGCAAGGTGCGTTGCAATTGTTGGCTCCGTTCCATGGCCATCTGTTGTTGTTGTTGTTGTTGCTGGTGTTGTTGTTGGCTGATTATTGTGCAACATTGTTACTTTGCGTTTTCAGTCGCCGCTGTCGTTTCAAGTTTGTTCCTCTTCAAGTTTGCTGGCTGTCTCGCACTTATTCTTATTTGACGGTTTACATTTAAATCACTTAATATATTTTTTATTTATATACAACACACGTTTTGTTTTCGTTTCCTTTTTTTATATATAAATTTTCGTTTTTTTTGTTTTATTACGTGTTATTTTGTGCTTTGCTCGCGCTCTTCCCGTTTACATTTTCGGGTTTAATTAATTTCTTCAACTTTGTGTGTGGCTTATTTCAACTGCAAGAATTTTGTTAAATATGGGATTAGCCTGCACGAAACGGTATCGTGGGGAATCTAAATTCAAATGAGATTAAAAGCCGTAGTGATCGAATTTGTCAAACGCAGCAAATAATCAGGGGCAACTTTATTATAAACACAAAAAATTTTCCGCTCGAAAATTTCCACCGCCACGAACGTACAGTGGGCTTAGAACAGTCGAAAAAGGGGCGCTAATGTTTAAGAAGGCTTCCTTATCGAAATGGGGCCTGAGGAAATTGTGCAGATATTAAGTATACATTTTCTCAAGTATATTTAATATAAATCTATTCATTTTAGAGGGGTTTTGGCATTTTTCAAGCTGATTTAAGTCATGTACAATTAATGTGCAATTTGTTTTACAGATTGTTTAATAAAAAATATCTTCCAACTCCATTTTAAACCCATTTTAATTGATTTTACTTTTAACCCCACTGTACTATGTAATTCTTCAAAACAAAAGGAAAAAAACACACAAAAGAGAGGTGGCTCTCACGCACACACACACACACACACACTGAGGAAAAACAACTCTCTGAGCGAAGTGAGCTGGCAAAAGAGAATGGCGTAAAAAACATTACCTAATTGTTATTGTTTTTGTTTGCGTTTGCACTGCCAGCGAGAAGCGAGAGAAGAAAAGAAGAGAAGAAGCTAAGCGAATTGTTTGCGATTGCTGTTTGTTATCTATCGTTTTTCCCCTGCACTTTTTCGCATTTTTGTTTACCTCACCAGGTTGCCTTTCTCTCACGCGCATCTGTCCGTGTGTGCGAGAGGGATGCGAGTGTGTGTGTGTGAGTACTGCGTTCGTGTGTTTGTGTGTGGGAATAACACGCGCCCTGTTGCATGCAAAACTCAAATTAAAAGGCAAATTGCAATTGGTAATTACAGAAGCAGTCAAAAGGGACACACAATTGCACGCTCTGGCTGCCTTTTTTTGTAGCTGCTGCTGCTCACTTTTCCTCGAATTTGTGTTTCAGAATAAATACACAAATTACGTCACGCATGTCGGTGTGTGTGTGTTTTAGAGGACTACGAGTTGTTATTGTTGTTGTAGCTGCTGCTGCTTCTGCTGCGTTCGATAAGGAAAAACTCCTTTGCCTTGATTTCCCCGAGCACTTGGTACTTTTAATTTGGGTTAAATGGACACGGGTTAGATCCTGAATTTAATCTCACTATGTTTTCGTTTGATTTTGATTTTTCCCCACTTTGGCTTTGGCGCATTTTTATGCACCTACATACATACATACATCATATGTACATCGCTCTTTGTTATACAACTCGCGGGGCGAAGGATTTAGTGGGGCAATTCAGCGGTGGCGGCGGTGCTTTATCGAACATTTGACCGAATCGAGCTCCATTCAGCTATCAACTATCAGCCACAGCACAGAACCGAAACGATTTAGGCATCCGCGACCCAACAACAACAACCGATCACAAATACGTTGAAAATGCAAAAGATAGAAACTGAGTTGCGCATTTTCATGCTGGCCTGCTGGCGGTGGCGTTGCCAGACGGTCGCGGCGCGAATTGGTGATAACGGATACTGACTGAAATAACAGTACTTATTGGATTCGAATTTTATTATGTAACTGCAATAAAAGTAATAGTTTCAGCTTAATTCTCTAAGTCCAATAAAAATGTATTAAATAAGACAGCACTTTATGTCGCTTTTTATGTTTTTTTTTTCTTTTTTGCTAGTACATTTTGTTAAGCATCAAGAAATATATATTTAATTGCCTTTTACTTTTACTACATATATTTGTTTTGAAAAGAGGAAGGTTTCTTGCAGCACTTTGAATTCACAAACTAAACGACGGTAGCGTGTAAACCACTCTTAACCCTCTCGGCAGTCTGGCAGCTCTGTTTACATGCGCTCTTTTCACGCACTCTCACTCTCACGTTCTCGCTCTCTCCCTTAAATCGCATGGAACATACAACATCAAAACAATAAGTTTATGTACATATGTGTGTACATATATACATTTGTATATTTTCAGTACTACACTTATATTTTCCGGAACTCACTAAATTAGCTTACACTAATTGCACATCGCGAATTTTTCGGTGATTTTTCACATTTGCGGCAACAAAAAATAGCGGTAGAGCTGCAAAAAAATATATGTTGCAATCGACTTAATCGATGTTTTTGGATGAGCAAAAAAGTCGATTCAAATTTTAGGGAATCGATGCATCGACCAGCCTGGGCACTTTTACAAAAAGCACAAAAGAGCAGCAAGGAAAACCACCTTGCGCTGAGCTTTAAGCTGCAGGTGGCTTGCCTTTTACACTGTAAACAAATAAATAGGAATTAGTTATATATTGATATATAAATATTTATTTATTTATTATTTTCACTAATACATCGTGTATATCTAGGTACAGATTTAGTAACAAGTTAAAATACAACGCTGGAAAGGTACACAAAGTTCCGTTATTAGCATCGCCCGACTACATAAAGGTTAAGGATCATTACACTTAATTCTTGAAAGGAGGCAGTCCGAATAGCTCTGGTTTAAAGTCAGCAAGGGAGCTCAGCACCTGTGTGGCGTGGGAACACTTTTCCGGTGCCATTCGTGGATCCGGAACCATGACCACCTGCATACCTGCTCTATTTCCTGCTGTCACCCCGTTGGGGGAATCCTCGAAAACCAGACAGTCGGCGGGTGTGGCAGGTACATCGAACCTAGCAGCGGCCACCAGGAAGATATCCGGAGCAGGTTTGCCATTCGCCACCTCCTTATCGCTGGAGCCGCAAACTTTGTGATTGAAGAGAGTGAATAGTTCCCGGTGATCGGTGGTCTTTAGCTCCATCATGTGGAGGCCAGAGCTGGTGGCCAGGGCGAAGGGCGTTTTCGTGGCATGGAGGTGACGCAGTAGGCGCTCAGCACCTAAAAAAAAAGTTGGAGATTACAGAGATAAGTTTCTTCTCGTTTTCTAAAAGAAATAATTCATGCTAGGATCCAATAGAAGGTATTTAAAGGTGGGGGTAAAAGCGTCCTGTTAGTATTGCTAACCTTCCAGAAAAGGTATGTCTCCTTTGATCGCTGATCCCTGCCCAAATCAGGCGTATAAGTAGCTATTAGATGTTAGTACCTGGCATCAATTGAGAGTGCAGCATCAGTTTCTCGGTGTTGGCCTGCTGCTGCTTGGCCCACTCTTCCCAGGGAATGGGCAGGTCATAATGCTTCACCATAAACTCAGCCGCCGCTCTGGTTTGCAGCCCCATGATCTGCTCCTTGACTTCGAATGTGAACGTCTTGCCATAATCATCGAGGATCATTTGCATGGCCTCCGAGTAGAGGCGCTCCGTGTCTGTTGGGATTACAATTAGCCACTTTAGAAATAGCAAAAAACAGAAACAAACTCACCTAGAAGCAGGCCATCCATGTCGAAGATGCAATGCGTCACTTTTTTGAGTTCTTTAACCATCGTGTTCTGCTCCAGACTCGCGCCAATCAGTTATCTAATAGTTGAGATAAAGAGCGGTTTAATTTAGTTAATTTGCTGGACAACCCACGCATTTTTGCCATCCAGCTGTTTCTTCACACATTGCCTCATATTTAAAGGTGTCGTCACTTAAAGTCGGTTCCAAGGTGGGGTTATTTGTGGGAATATATGACCTTGACCTACTTGTTATCACTCCTTCCGTGTCAGTTCCAAACAGTGCTGCCAACTTTTCCGGACTATAAAAGGCTAAATTAAACCTGCTAAAAACGGCTAGAAAAAATAGCAAAAAAAAAAGCCATTTTAGTTTTCAAGAAGTAAAAATAAATAAATTAGTAAAATTTGAATTATACTTTCCCGCCGGAATCGATAGTGCAGTTGCAAATGTTGGAGAAGCAGTTTGTTTACGCTTTTTGTATATGAAAAATTTTCATACAATAAAAGCGTAAACAAACTGCTTTAAAAAAATTTTTCATACACAAAAGGCGTAAACAAACTGCTTCCAACAAAGCAGTTTGTTTACGCTTTTGGTATATGAAATTTTTTTATATAAATAAAGCGTAAACAAACTGCTTAGTAGCAACAGCAAATAATAATATCGAAATCGATCGATAACTTATGGTTAGCTAGGGTTCCAACCATGGCCAGGCAAAACATGGCAGCGCATGTTGCCTTGCACAGTCTGGCAACGCCAAGTGTAGAGAGATTTCAGGATTTTAGAATTATAAACGAAAAATCTGGCAAGCAAGCCGCATTATTCGCGCGATTTTTAAATAATAAGCATAACTAACTCAATATTTAAATAATAAACATAAACTAATTTATTTCAAATTCATTTCTCGCCTAATAGAATATTTCCCAAATATTTGAATTTTCAAGTGATTGGCTGAAACCCCACTTTTAGTCCGATTTAAAGACAACACCCAAAAGTATTTACACAAATTACGTGTATATTAAGTAACTTTTACACTTAAAACCCGTGTCACAGGGTGTTAGGTACACAAAATTCCAGTATTAGCTTCGCACGGCTACAAAAACAGATAACATCCAATCAATAAGCTCATATTTAATCCGTGAACGGCGGCAGTCCGAACTGCTCTGGCTTGAAGTCGGCGAGCGACTTCAACACCTGTGTGGCGTGGGCGCAACGTTCCTGGGACAACCGCGGATCCGGGACCATCACCACCTGCATGCCTGCGCTTTTACCCGCCGTTACACCATTGGGCGAATCTTCGAACACCAGACAGTCGGCGGCAGCGGGTGGCTTTGCAAACCTTGCGGCGGCCACCAGGAAGATGTCCGGAGCGGGCTTGCCATTCGCCACCTCCTTGTCCGTGGAACCGCACACCTTGTGGTTAAAGAGAGCGAATAGTTCCTTGTGATAGGTGGACTTCAGCTCGACCATATCGGCGCCAGAGCTGGTGGCCAGGGCGAAGGGTATTTTGTTGGCGTGCAGATGACGCAAAAGGCGCTCAGCACCTGAAATAAGTACAGGAAAACCGAAATAGCATTAGGAAATCATCCCAGACTGGGGGTTTCTGCTATGCAGGAGGTATTTATAGGGGGATCGAAAAGCGTCGTAGCGTCGTGGCGTAGTGGTCGTGGTCGTAGTGGTTGCTCTAACCTTCCAGCAGCGGCACATTGCCAAGCCGCTCGTGGCACATTTCGGCGTATCGCCTCAGGAAATCAGACGTTGTGATGGGCAGCTGGCACTCCGAGATGGCTATCTCCGCCGACCGCTGCTCCGTGGTGCCCATGACACGAAACCGCGTGGCCTCCGGATAGGGTCGGCCAAAGGAGGCGGCTATTTGCCGTGTGACCTCCTCGTATATTCTCTCCGTGTCTGAAACGTGACAGCAAAGGGGATACGCGGATTAGTACCTGGCATCAACTGGGCATTCCGCATCAGTTTCTCGGCATTTGTGCGCTGCAGCTGAGCGTACTCCTCGCAGGTAATGGGCAGATCGTACTGCTTGACCATGAACTCGGACAGTGGTCCTGTCTGTAGGCCCATAAGCTGCTCCTTGACTTCGAACGTGAAGGTCTTGCCATACGGATCGAGGATCATTTGCATGGCCTCCGAATAGAGACGCTCGGTGTCTGTTTGGCATGCGGTTAGATAGAAAAAAGAGCGGTTAAAGCCTCCAAAGGGGGTCACCAACTTACCCAGCAAAAGGCCATCCATGTCGAAGATGCAGTGCGTCACATTTCTCAGTACTTTGTTGGCCATTTTCGCGCTGTCCTAATCCCTTGGAGTTGGCTGAGAGTTATGTAATGGTAGGTTGCTAAGGTCGTGGCTGTAACACAGAGGCTCTAATTAATTTCATAACTTCCTGGACACCTTACGTCCACGTCTCCCCGTGGAGATGTTTTTTATGGGATTTCTTCACATATTGCCCCTGGTTGGGGGGGATGTCCTTGACCCAAGGACGTCTCATAAAACACCCAAAGTCGGGTCAAAGACAACAATTGTCTGGCGGAACTGCTTGACCTTGACCTACACGTAATCTCTGCTTCCTGGTTCTGTTTGTTACCTTTTCCCGTTGTATTTTTCCGCTTCTGACGCTGCGCAAGCTTTTCGTGTGGTGAGTATGACCGTGCCGGCAGGTGCAAAAATATGTCTTGGTGGCGAAAAAGCTTTGCAAAATCTGGTCCCACAATGCCGCTAAAATATGTACATTTCTTTGTTGATAAAATTTAAATTTAATATTTTGTTAGCTTTTTAAGAGCTTTAAACACTTTTGGGAATAAAAAATAATAAGAGAGCAATTTAAATAAGTTTGTATACAGATTTAAGTTATATCACTCCTGCCCATAATCAACATAAATAATATTCCCATTAATTTCTGTACTTTATATTTAAATTTTGTTTTAAATTAGATTTTCTTGAGGAATAAAGCTTATTTTATCCTATGAGAGCCTTCCTTTATAGAAATTACAAGATATTCTGAAGCTGTTGAAATTATTTAAATTGATATTTAAAATTTTAAGATCGTTTCTTTTTGTAATTTTTCCAAAAAGTCGTAATTTTCGACCGAACTGGCGTTTAATATTCTTCATAATGACCAACTGCTCAATAAAGCAATGTCTTTAGTTATAAACAAAATCCAGAAAGAGGTCTAACCCCTTAAAATTATTCATAAAAAGCCCAGATATATTTGACTTTCATCTTTTCACAATTAAAAGCCTCCCAAAATATCAAGAATAAATCCGACGAGTGTAGAAGAAAGGATATAAACTCCTAATAAATCACTCTTAAATAGTTTGCCAAGTAATTACAATAGACTCTTAATAACCAACACAGTTTGTAGGAATAGCAAATGTTTTTTTACTTTTAAATTTATTAAAAAAACAAATACATTTTTGATGGTCGAATGTAAGCCATTTGCCTGTTTTTTAGTGTCGAAGTGGAATCTGCAAAGGAAGACAATTGGCAATCAGGATTGGGTTTGGAAGAAGGCAAGCTTTACTCAGAATGGCTTCATTAATCCCCGACCTACAAACTCACCTTAACTTAGGCGCTCAGCAAGCACACACCTCCAGCCTTCTTGATCTTGTCCTCGGCCTTCTTCGAGAAGTACTTGGCCTTGACAATGACGGGGCGGGCGGGCAGGTGACCACGACCCAGCAGCTTGTAGTAGCCCTGCAAGGAGAGATTAACCATTATTAACTGGAATCCAATCAGACGGAAAAGGTGCATCTGCATGTGCTTATAGCTGCTGGCTTCGATCTGAAAGGCTGTCCTCTACACGGTGAGAGCAATTGTACGGTCGCATTCTGTCCGCCCATCGCCTTGGGTGTCTCTTCATATTGAAACCAGCAGCAGCAGCGGGAACACAAAACAGTATCCAACAGAGCGAGTAGAAACTTACGAATTTCACCAAGTCGATGACGGGAGCCTTGGTGCTCTTCTCCTTCTCCAGCTCGGCGAACTTCTCGGCTCCAACCAGAGACCAGAGCTTGTCTAGATTGATCTCGGGACGGAACTTGTGCTGGCGGCGCAAGTGGAAGTTCCTCATACCGACCTTGCCAAAGTAACCGGGATGGTATTTGTCAAAGTTGATGCGGTGATGGTGCATGCCACCAGCGTTACCGCGACCTCCAGGATGCTTGCGGTGCTTGCCGATACGGCCGTGACCATGGCTCACGTGACCGCGCAGCTTTCTGGTCTTCTTCCGCTTGATATTCGACTGAAAAGATGGCAGGGAAAACGTGTTAAAATTGGGGTTTTCATTTCCAACACACACGTGCGACAGCTGAGCGACGACGGCAGCGGCCGCGTGGTTAGGTTATGTTTACGTTGCTGCTGTCGCTTGCGCCGTTCCTTGGCTCACATTCACATTGCGCCCGTTGCGCAGGCAAGCTGCGGCACATTTAGCTGACTTTAGTTTTCATTGGGACGCCTTGGCAAGCCCCCAAAAAACATTTTAACTGCAACACATCCACTCACCATCTTTAAAAAATTCGGAAAGAAAGAAACGCGTGAAGTTGGCTGCGCTTCAGAGCTGCAATCGATTACAATTTTAGGGAATCCGTGCACCGACTAGTCTGGTCACACCTAACAATCGAAAATAAACCACAATTTAATGCTCTTACCCTTTTTCAGAACCGTTCAGCCAAGAGCACTGAGCTTTAACCTGTCGGATTTAATTTTCAATTGTAATTTCTTATCGATATCAGCCCTTAAAAATTCACAATTTATCGAATGTTTATCCTTGCCCCTTTGCACTCAAGGGATCTGGCAGGATCCTACGTATGGGGTTTTGTGTAAATTAAGCGTTGTGCTGAATTTCACTGATCTAAGCACAATTTCGAACCATCTTCCTCTTTTCAGAACCATTCCCGGCCTTTTACACTGTAGGGGGCGCTAAATATCGGTACTTAACAGAGATTTTGTATGGCTAACAGAATTGGAAATGTAAAATTCCAAGTAAAGCTAGGTACGCAGCAGAGATAAAATTTAGCAACTCCATGAGTGCGAGAGGGATGCATATACTTT
>JAEIIU010043330.1:0-11595 GCA_018874675.1 Drosophila baimaii
GATGACTCCTTTACTGCGTTGCAAACATCATGGCAAATTTATAATACCCTCTGCAAGGGTATAAAAATGTTTAGTACTATATGTTACTTAATTTTGTTTTAAATGATTTTTAAAGCTCTTCAATCGCTGCATAATTTAAAATTCTGTATAAAAACAAGAACTATAAGCGATTGTTCTCTTTGGTATATCATTAGGCGTCAATGTACATTAGTGAACAGTGTGTACACACTCTTGTCACTGACTGGCGTTCGTGTTCAGTGTGTACAAACTGTTGAAAGAAAAGGTTGCTGCAACCCTGCAATTTTAGAATGTAATGTTATTATGATAATGGTATTAACTTAATGGTATCAACTTAAGAGAACTTACAAAGTAGGTAAGGGAAGCGCTAAAAATCTATTTGGATTGATTTCACTTAGTAAAATATTTTAACAAATAAGGAAAAAATAACTAAGTAAAAACAAATGGATAGAAAATTACAAAAAAGTCACTTTACCTGTCAGAGAGATGGGATCTCCTTTATCTGGTAAGACTAATTAGTTCCTTGAGCTTTGCAATATATCTTTAAGGTGAATCGTTCTAGGCTTTAGACAGGGTTTCCTAGCATATCTATGACACCTAAGGCCTTTAAAATATCTGAGCATATAAAATCCTATTACATTCTAGATAAATAGAAGAATTAAGCCTTACAAATGGGTATTTAATTCCTGCCTTAACTTATTTCCAGAAAATGTGTCTCTCAGTTCTAAGGTCAATCCCTACAATGTTGAGGAATAGCTACCAAAATACTGACTATCAGTGACTGCGATTGCCTGCAATTTAGTCACATTAACGTCTCAGCTCGCTCCGCTCCACGGAAGCTTGGAGCCCAGCTTCCAGTCCCAGTCCCAGTCCCCTTCCCAGTCTCAGTTTCAGTTTCAGTTTCTGTTTCAGTTCCAGCGGAACTGCTCCCGCAGACGGTACCAAAAGCGGTCCAGCAACTATGGGGACTAAGTACCCTAATTACAGACAGACAACAAACAAATTATATAATTGCTTTGCTCCAATAATACTCACTGCAAAACTGTCACTTTGATGCAATCAGTGCTCGGCAGCAGATCGGCTCAGAGACACACAGCCACAGATACAGATACAGCCACAGCTACAGATGCGGATACAGATACACGTGCGGCCGAGGTAGAACTGGTTTGGCCAGAACTCGAATTCGGTCCAAGCCAAATGCACAGAGAGTAGCAGCAGTGTAAGTGAGTAAAGAAAAATAAAAACAGAAAAAAAATTAAATATCAGCCGAAAGCAATTAAAAGCCACCGCTGTCGCGCCGCCGCCGTTCATCTCCGGGCCTAAATGCCGGCCAAGACCGTGCCAGATTCCGAGCCGCACACCGATCTCAGTGTACAGTACAGAACAGAAACGTAATCGAAATAAATGACATTACAGCAGCAGCCCGAACAGGTGGCAATTAAAAAACAATTTGTTTACCATTTAAATTACTTGCCAAGATGACATATGTCATGCAAAGTCCCCCTCCAATGCCACCAAGTGGCACCACAGTCCAAAGACAGTGTAATAATAGGAGCCCCAGCGTTTCCATATCGGGAATACACAACAATGTGCGTCAGATTATCCATGGAACAAAAAAAAAAGCTAGGCTGGCACTGGCACTGGGTCTGGGTCTGGGTCTGGGTCTGGGTCTGGGGGGAATTATATGAAACCCATGTTTATGGTCTGAACAGAAATGTCACAACTGCTTTTTTGCCATCAATTGTGGCAACTGCTTGGCTTCTCACTTAGGGCTTTCTTACTCAAGGTTCTTGGCTTAGGGATTCGTGCATCCTTCAGTTATTTGTATAGGAGAAGAGAAGCTTAGGGGGTATCTTTCTCTAAGAAAATGTTATAGGCTTAGGGGGGAAAGCAGTTAGAGGTATACTCTTTCTTTTTACATTATTTTAATTATTATTATTATTTGTAAATTATTTGTTTAATTAGTATTTGTACATAAACTTGGTGACTTAGTAAGTAGAAATGTAAAAACAGAGCTCTTTAAAAGGGCTTCACTGTTTTAATGTTTGAAATTCTCTCGCAGGCAGAACGATAAGGAACTTAAAAGAGTCTCTCTCCCTAGCAGCTGTATCAGTGGTTTTGCTTCTGTTGCGATAAGGCTTAACAGTAACAGTTTCGGAGTAACAAAATGCAAAAGCTCTCTCAGAGCAGCATAGCTGCAAAACCCTCTCTTTTCTGCTGGCTTTAACCAAGCGTGCACGAGAGAGGGAGAGAGGCATACACACATACATTGATAAATTCCGCAAAGCAAGGCGCGCTAAGAGACCAAAGTCTGTTGTTTCTCTTTAGACGTGGGAGAATGGAAAAGGTGGGGATCTCTGAGATGTTTCTTTGATCTCCTTTTCGATGAAGTCTTTGGGTAACCAGCCTCATGCGAAGTTTTTGAGAAATAAAAACCAACCCTGCAAGTTCTGCAAAATAAAGTTAAATAAACTGTTATTATTTTCACTTTTCTTGAAAATATAGAATGGTTACCTTTACGAAATTAACCTATTGAGATACATACATACATAGCTCAGGAGGTCTTCATTAATATTTATCTTCATTATTTATGAGAAAAATGTTAAAGTTACAAAAGAAAAAAGACTCCAACTTTACTATGAATATATGCCTTAATCTTCTGTATAAAAAAGGGTACAAAATAACAATAAGAAACCCTTACAATCTTTGTTATACAAAAGGAAATAGTTATAGTTACTCGAGCATAAGAACTGCAGGTGCTAGAAACCATTACGCTCTATAGTTTATCTCGTGAAGTTGCCATTAAGCAATATTTATATTTGCAAAATGGGTGTGGTGGTGATACGTATAAATGCGATTCGCAGAGTTCGTATCTTGAGGTTTTCAGAACCCAAAATCCATTCTATTCGAGGGCCATCGAGCACCTGGTGCTGCCTTAGTTCCGTTTCGATTCATCATCTAGCCAAACACACACACACACACTCGGTCCTCGGCTCGGAATCGTCGTCAAGTGAAGTATTCGTCGCCAAGCGGCACTCATCACATCGATCGAGATCGAGATGTGAAGTTGGATGGCGATCACGATCGGGCGCTGGCTTCGGATGTGTGGTCGGTCGGTGTGTTCGGGCCCAGGTCGAATCGGATCGCGGCGCACAAGAATGTGACATGGGGACCTGAAGTGATCCCCCTCCCCCCCAGTCTTCGGCCCGCGAAGAGCGTCTTCTGCACGCACACTCGCGCATTGTCATGTCACGCCGAGCTCTCCAGTCCTACAAGTGTCCATCGGGTCCATCGGTGCGGCTCTCCATGCGCCGCAGACGTGAAGTGTCCACTCAGAATTTGTCACATCATTATTCTTATTTTTCTTTTCAATAATCATCTGTACTCGTGTATGCACGCCTGGGAGGTCTGGCGCGGCTTGGATGGCCTGGTGTCCACTTCGTTAGACGGTTTCGGTGGAAACTCCTTGAGCGGGCCGCCCCGAACTGTGGACAATGTTTCAGATGAGGCAGAGATATGTGGCCCAAGAGCCGCCGCTGGCCGAGGCAGGCGCTCCAGATATCCAGATACAGATCGGTCATGTGGCCACACACCTAGCGGAGATCGAAGACACTCTTATAGGTTTTTGGTTCTCTCTTTATCTCTCTAGCTTTCTATCTCTTTTTCTCTCTTTCTCTCTCTCTCTCTTTTTCTCATGTGCTAAAATGCAATTTGCTGGCAGTGTGCAAGATCTAGGTTGTATATGGAACACCTTACTTCATGCGAAATCAGTTAACTGATTATAAATCTTAGTTCTTGAACTTGGACTGTACAAATTGAGAGTGAACAAGTTGGGGTATACTTTAGAAACTGTTAAGAAAACGTTAATATTATTTAATTAATTAATTAATCTTAATAAAACTAAAGAGAAGTATTTACCGTAGACTTACAAAATCATAGATCTCTTCAGGTTTGTTACTAGTTTCCCTTAAAGTGTACAAACTGTACAGGACTCTATTGAAAATGGAATCAAAGAAACGTCTCAGTTTACCGCTCTTTCATTCTCTCTCATTTAAAGCTTAATAGCAGGCTTCGCTCTCTTAAGATTACTTGCTTTGCGAAAAGATCTTATGCACATGTATGTATAAGTGTGCTCAATTGCTCTCTATCTTTCTGTTTCCCACCATGATAGAACTATAGAAGGTAGCCTCATCAGCTCCGTTGAGGGCTCTAAATATATTCAGAGACATGCGCTAGAAAGAGATAGAAAGCGAATGACAGCACGAATAGACTACCCAAAGAGAGAGAGCGGCTCTCTCGACGAGGTTAGCTTCATATTGTTATGCCATGTTCCCCACCAGAATGTAACCAAGCAGCAGCAGCAACAACTCTTAATAGCAAACAAGAGAGAGTACTTGTTAGCTGCTCTCTGAGAGATTTTCGCATCAATTAGTGCAATCAAAGAGAGAGAGAGAGAGACAGAGAGAAAGCGAGTGAGAGAGACTCTGTGATGGTTTTCTTTTCTTGGATGCATGGCATAACTATACAAGGTAGTCTCTGCTGCTTTGTTAAGGACACTAAGCTTTTTCAAAGATAAGCGCTTGAAAGAGATAGACTTACTCATGATACAACTGTAGAAGGTAGCCTCGTCGAGAGAGCTGTCCTCTTTTGGGGACTCTATTTGTTCAGTTGTTCGCTTGATTTCTTTTTCTAGCGCATGTCTTTGAAAATATTTAGAATCCTTAACAAAGGTGATGAGGCTACCTTTTATAACTATTTAACTAACTATGGTAACTATGGTAACTATTTATACCATAGACTGACTTATCGAATAGAGTACTCAAAAGAGGGCAGCTCTCTCAAAGAAACTATGTATATATTAAATTAGTATGACATAGTTTGCTCTTGTTAAAGAAAAGTCGTATGATCATAAGGAATAAGTTTGTTTTAAGTGCTCTGCAAAGTCAAAGCCTTTGAGAGTCCATGCAAGCAGGAATACAATAACCAAACCTACACATCGCCACGAGCTAAGGATTACAAGAACAAAACATACACAGGCCAGTAGCTTTTTGCCTAGCATTAAACGCATATAAGCCAGAGTAAGAGCCAGTATATAAGCCGGTATATAAGCCAGTATATAAGCCAGATTATAAACCAGATTATAAACCAGATTATGACATTAAGAAGCTCTAAAGAAAGGGCTACCTTGACTAGAAAATGTTTAGGTTTAAGGATAATTCAGCCTTATTAATTACATAAATTTAATTAAATAACTAAATAAACTAATAAATCTTTTGGGTTTATCCGTTTCCTTCCCTTTACAGCCAACGATCGAAACGGAATCGAACAGCTCTAAAGCCACGAGGGATCCCTGCACCTGCAACCTGCAACCTGCAACCTATATCCTGTATCTAGTCTACTATATCGTCAGAAATCTACCGATTAGCCGTAGTTCGTAAGCCGCTTGATGAATATTGGCCAGGAGAAGCATCCGCACTTGCATCCGCATCCTCCTCAGCCTCAGCCTCAGCCACAGTCCAGCAGCAGTCGCGGCCCGGAGTCCGTGCATCCGCAGATCCCCGTTGCCAGTGGAGGCATAGCCGCCGTTTCCAGCTCCAATTCCAGCAGCAGCAGCAGCAACAGCAGCAGCAGCAACAACATCTCCGCCAGTCCGTCATCCTACCTGCTCGGCTACCATCACTACCAGCTGCCCGGCCATGAGCGGCACCATCCGCTTCCGCTCAGCAGCCACCAGCAGCAGCAGCCGCAGCAGCAGCCGCCGCAGCAGCAGCCGCAGCAGCAACAGCAACAGCAGCAACAGCTTTCGATCCCGCTCACCGCCCACCATCCGCCGCGGGGCAACGCCGAGCAGCGCCTGAGTCCCGTCGAACGGGATTCGGGACCCGCATCCTTCCCGATGGTGATGACCTCCAGTCGCCGTAGCTCGCCACCCCTGCCGCCGCTGTCGCTGCCGCTCCCGCTGCCCCTGACGCTGCCGCTGCGTCATCCGCTGGCCCTCAGCCACGGTCACAATCCGAATGCCAGCGCCGGCAACGGCTCGGGAGGAGGAGGAGGAGGACAGCAGCACTCGCCGTCCAGCCGCTCCAGCCAGCAGCAGCAGACGCAGCAGTCCATGAGCGCCCACTTTTCGCAGCTGGCGCATGCCCAGCTCCACCTGCAGAGCCAGCTGCAGCAGAAGCTATCGGCCAGCGCCCGGAATAGCTCCGGCTCGGGCTCGGGCTCGGGTCCGGGCTCGGGCTCGGGACCCGGCAGCGGTCCCACGCCAGAGAATCCGCTGAGCGACCTCCAGAACATGCAGCCCTTCGACTTTCGCAAGATCAGCTCCGCCTCGCTGGGCGCCTTCGCCGGTCCGCTGCCCAGTCCCACGGAGTTCGCCCACCACCACCACCAGCAGCAGCAGCACGCGCAGCACCAGCAGCACCTGCATCGCAGCAACCAGTTCTTCAGCGCCATGGCGATGGCCTATCACCTGCCGCCGCCGCCTCCGCCGCCGCCGCCCCTGCATCCGCCGGGCGGGGACTCGCACTCTCCGCCGCCGCCGCCGCCGCATGGCGTGGCCCAGTATCCGCACCCGCACCCGCACTCGCATCCGCATCCGCATCCGCACCAGCATTCCCATGTCGCCGAGGAGGGCAGCGTGGGCAAGCGGAGCGGCGAGAAGGGCGGCGGTGGCGGCGGTGGCGGCAGCTCCTCGTCCGCCTCGGGCTCTGTGTCCGGTTCCGGCTCTGGCTCCAATTCGGGCTCCAACTCGGGCTCCAATTCGCAGCGAATGACCCGCCTGGCACTGTCCTCGAACCTCCGGGCCAGCCGCAAGACGCACTCACCAGGAGGTGGCGGCGGCGGCGGCGGCGGCGGAGGAGGAGGCGGCAGCGGCAAGCGGCAGTGGGGCTCCATGCCCGCCAATCTGGGCACCCAGTTCATCAATCCGGTGACCGGAAAGAAGCGCGTCCAGTGCAATGTCTGCCTGAAGACCTTCTGCGACAAGGGCGCCCTCAAGATCCACTTCTCGGCGGTGCATCTGCGCGAGATGCACAAGTGCACCGTGGACGGGTGCAGCATGATGTTTAGCTCGCGGCGCTCCCGGAACAGGCACAGCGCCAACCCCAATCCCAAGCTCCATTCGCCGCATTTGCGGCGCAAGATCTCGCCGCATGACGGACGCAGTGCCCAGCCGCATCCGCTGCTGCTGCAGGCGCCCAACGGGCTCATGGCCGGCCTGGCGCCCTTTGGCAGCTTTCCGCTGCTGACGCCGCCGCCGGACTTGAGGCATCATGCCATGGGTGGCGGCGGCGGAGGAGGGGGCGGAGTGGGAGGAGGAGCTATGGAGCTGAAGCATGGCCAGGATTACCTGCAGAGGTCGTATCTGGATGCGGGGCGGTACGAGGGTCAGAGGCGAAAGCTGCCGCCGGAGCATGAGCATACGGAGGATGAGGATGACGACGAGATTCTCGAGGTGGGTGGCCCTTTACTTTTATTAAAATATATCGAAAATATATCGATTTAAATTGATATTTAAACTCTTAGATATATATGAGATGTATCGGTTTTCTGTTTATTATATTGAACTGTGCAAAGGAAGAGCCAGAGCTTAGCTTAAACTATTATAGTGGAAAGAAATATTAACAATTTTATTCAACTTTGGTTTTAAAAATATTTTAAATGGATATATCGAAAATGTATCGATATAAATCGATATTTAAGCTCTTCGATGTATGCTCAATAAATCGATATTCTGTTTAATATTTCGAACTTTCCCTAGAAAGAGCCTGAGCTTAGTTTAAACTATTATTGTGGGAAGAAATTTTAACAATCTTATTCAACTTTGGTTTTAAAAATGTTTTAAATATTAAATAATATTTTACAATATACAATTAATGGTTATTTTTACGAAATTATCGATAATATCGATATTTGAACATTATTTTCGATATTTTTCGATATTTTAAAGTTCTTAATATCAAACTTAATATATATTCGATAAGATATTCGAAGCGATATTCCTGTTGATATTATATATCGAACTTTTCTTATCGATAAACATCTCCAATCCCTATACAAAAATGTAAATTATATTTTTCGATATTTTAATCTTTGATATTTTAAACATTACGATATTTTCGATAAGATATTGGAAGCTATATTATTGTCGATATATTATATCGAACTTTTCTTATCGATAAACATACCTAATCCCTATAGAAACATGTATATGCAAGTTTTCAATATTTTACGCTTTGATAAATCAAACTTTACAATATTTTCCATAAGATATTGAAAGCGATATCTTTGTCGATATTATATATCAAACTTTTCTTATCGATAAACATATCTATTACCTAAAGAAACATGTAAATGCAAGTTTTCGATATTTTTCGATATTTTAAGCATTGATATATCAAACTTTACAATATTTCCGATAAGATATTGAGCTCTATATTATTATCGATACATCAAATCGAACTTCGTCTCTCGATAAACAACCCAAATCCTTATATAATCATATATATTCCCTATTATAATCCGAACTCCTCATAGATAGATACAAAGAGACTCCCCTAACTGCTCCGTTTTGAAACGTAAAAACCTTATCCTTGCAGGTTGGCATCCACTTGGGCGACGACGAGGACGACGACGATGACGAGGCCGATGCCGATGCCGATGGGGATGAGGACGATGACGACGACGATCCCGATGGCATTGTGGTGGTGGGCGATGAGCTGGACAGCATTAGGCTGGAGCACGAGCAGGATCACGAGAACGACCACGACCACGATCACGATCATGATCACGAGCTGGAGCAAGAGCACGAGCTGGAGCACGAGCAGGACGAGAGCGACGAGCGCTCCGCCTCGGCCGTGTCCAGCCACAGTCAAACCAAAGAGCTGCCCGGTTCGGCCAAGGCGGCGGCGGCGGCGGAGGAGTGCCACACGCAGACGCATCTGCATGCCTCCATGGCGCCAGCCCACCTTCATGTCCACTCCCGCGCCCACACCCATGCTCACTCGCACGCCCATGCCCATGCCCTGGCCGCCCATGAGCATGCCCAGCATGTCCAGGCCCACATCCAAGCGCATGCCCATGCCCAGGCCCTGGCCCAGATGGCGGCCAACAAGCGCAAGCGCAAGAGCCAAAACCCAGTGCGCTGTCCGGTGCAATCGGACGAGAATTCCGGCGACAATTCGGTGGACTACGACGTGGCCGCCGATCTGTCCATCAAGAAGGTGCGCCTGCCCGTGCAGGCGGCCGCATCAGCCAAAGAAACGGAGGTGGGCGAGTCCACCAAGTCGATACCCTCGCCGCCGTTGACGCCCTACGGTGACCTCAAGACGGCGCCAGCGGCTCTGAGCATCAAGACGGAGCATGAGGAGGGTCAGGATCAGGAGGAGGGTCAGAAGCGGGAGCGGGAGCAGGAGGAGGGTCAGGACCAGGAGCACCTGCAGCGAGGCGCCAAGGAGCTGGAGAAGAGTGGCAGCACCACCACCACGCTGGATCTGTCGCTGGGCGCGGCCAACATCAAGCTGGAGCCCATGGATGAGCTCAGCTACGAGGCGGATGAGAATCGTTATCTGCGGATCAAGCAGGAGCTGATGGGCGGCGATGAGGACAACGACGATGAATTGGAGGCCAAGACTGCAGCCAGGAACAACAACAACAACAACAACAACAACAACGACACCCACATGAAGGGCGAGAACGGGCTGCGCAGCGAGGAGGCGGAGGAGCGGCAGTCGGTGGAGCAAGGGATGCCCGAGCTGGAATCCTCGAAGCCAGAGCGGGAGCCAGAGCCCGAGCCCGAGCCCGAACCCGAACCCGAACCCGAACCGGAGCCCGATCCAGAGCCCGAGGTGCCCATCGACAAGGAGAATCCGCTAAAGTGCACCGCCTGCGGCGAGATATTCCAGAACCACTTCCACCTGAAGACCCACTACCAGAGCGTCCATCTGAAGCTGCATCACAAGTGCAACATCGATGGCTGCAATGCGGCCTTTCCCTCGAAGCGCAGCCGGGACAGGCACAGCTCCAACCTCAACTTGCACCGCAAGCTGCTCTCCACCAGCGATGATCATGGCCTGCTGCCGGTCCTGCCCACGGATCCGCTGCTGGAGCTCATGAGTCTCAATCTGAACAACAACAAGGGAGGCGGCGGTGGCGGTGGCGGTGGCGGTGGCTTTGGCAATCCCTCAGCGGCAGCAGCAGCGGCGGCGGCGGCGGCTGCAGCGGCAGCAGCAGCGGCTGCCTCATCTGTGGGCGTTGGTCCCGGCGCCGTGGGCAGCATTCAGGCAGAGATCCTCGCCCGCATCTGTGCCGGCGCCCATGCCCATGGCCTGAATGTGCCGCTCTGCTTTGAGGCCCTGCAGCATCGCTTCGCTGTGGGTCACGGGCATGGGTATCCGCTGGTGGACGGATCCGCGCCTGATCCGCGGCTGCTGCTCAATCATGGCGGCGGCAATCCGCTGCTCTTCGCGGGCCTGCCGCGCCTGCCCCGTTTTCCCCAGCTGACGCCGCACCAGCTGCTGGCCAGCGGAGCCGGCGTGGGCGCCGGCCTGAGTCCCTTCTGTCGACGCACCTCCTCCGACTCGAATTCGCAGCACTCGATAACGCCGCCAGCGTCTAATCAGCGGCCACACTCGCGCTCCCGTTCGCCCTCGAGGTCGGGCTCTGGGGGATCCCGCTCCCCGGACTATGCGCATGGGCATCCAGTGACAGGAGGGACGGCGACAGCAGCGGGGGCACCGCATGGCGTGGGCCTGGAGGAGGTGGGCCAGCGGCAGAGCCCCGATCGCATATCATGACCGTGTACCTCGTACTATGCCAAGGCCTTGGCATTTTATCACTAGATGGAGGAGGCACTGGCACAGGAGGCAGGCATTATCACACAGGCTACTCAAAGGACTCTTAAGGACTACGGCATTGCTCATTTTACGCAGGAGGCAGGCACCCCAGGAGATGGAGGAGGAGGACTCCGCTCAGACTCCGCTCTCACGGAACACGAAATACTTTCACCTTAGGCTACTGCTAATATAAAATATTAGATGGAACAACTAGCATTTTTTTTTCTATACATAAATATATATATATATTAATATATATATCTATATATATATATATATATTCTATATATATATATATAATATATACATACGATAAATACGAGTCCCATATTTTTTTTTTTTATTTGGAAAACTTGTATTTATGGAAAAACTGTTGTTGTTTTTGGTGTACAAGAGTCGTCGCGTGTCGATCGAGAATTGTGTAGAGAATTGATAATACATATATAAAAGGTATATAACAAGTACTAAATAAATAATTAACGATACATATATATATAGTATATATATATATATATATGCATATATATATATATATAATATTGTTAGTGATACTCGAGATAATGTGTAAGTACGTAGCCCATAAGCAGCGCCTCTACTGGTAAATATATCGTGTGTAATAATAATATTTTTTTTTTTTTTTTGCTATTGTTAAATTGACGACGAATTGAAACAAAACCCTAAGTGTATTTGTATTTGTATATGATGATGATCGTATGATGATGTGTGTGTGTGGTGGCAACGGGAT
>JAEIIU010043333.1:0-15919 GCA_018874675.1 Drosophila baimaii
GTTTGATATAAAGCAACTGCCTACCCTTAATCACAATCACTGAATTCACTTACATTTGTATATTTCGCAGAATACTGCATACTTCCGGCACTTTTCTCTCAACTGCAAACAAGACTTTTAGCACGCGGAAATAGGAGTGATGCCACCTGTTCAAAAGACAAAATATGGCAGCGCATTCAGCTTTTGGCTTGTAAATCGATTAAGTAATCGATAAGACGATTAGGATTTATGGCTGCGCTTCTGCTTGGAATGCCTCTATAGCAAATTGTTGAATTTTTCCTATATAAACGCTATTAGACCAGGCCAGTGGTCTATAATTTTACGCAGGGTCTTCTATAAGGAAATTATATTATTAAAAATATGTGGTCCATACATTTACCATTCCCCCAAAATATTGGTATTTAATTATCGACTATTTACGATTACTTCGTCAGTGTCCTCTCTACCCTTCTAACCCATCTCTAATTTCTTATTGTTTACAAATTTGAAATTATGAATGTTTTATCATTAAGACTAATAAGGTATTAGCCGTAGTGAACTAGATTGTTATATAGCTACACAAATATGAAGCTGGTTACGTATCTTAATACCCGCCTGTTACTTTTCCAACGCGCTGTTCATCTTCTAATAGCTTTTAAATATATATTTAATTTTTTTTCGAATATTTACATGTATACTATACAATATAAATATTATATAAGGTATTTTAAATTTGAAATAATGTTTGCATCGCCGTAAAGGAGTCATCTCTGCCCCGATAAAGTATATATATTCTTGATTAGCATCACCCTCTGCAAGGGTATAATTAGACATTATTTGAATATATATTTTAAAGCAATTAACTATCAATTTCAGCCTTGTCCATAAGGTAAGCAGTTTGTTTTAGGTAAGCATAAGCATAATAATGCTAAAAAACAACTGGTAAGTATTCAAATACTTAAGTAAATCATACAATATTAAATATATATTTATATAGGAATAACTTTTAGGCAAAACCTCTACGAAGTGATCCTCTCTAATAGCCCCGATCATAACTTCTAAAGACAGGCTACTGACGAGGGTGGAATGTCAAAAGTCCCGAAAAAAGTTGCCCGAGTTGGCCAAATTCTATTCGGGGCGGCACTCGAAATGCGTAGCATTTCCGTCTCCACCTGTCTTCTCACCTGTCCTCTCACCTGTGGACCCTCCCCGTCCGCCTGTCTCGCACTTCACGTCGGCCACACACACACACACACACACACACACACTATCTGCAGTTGGCTGTGCAAGCCTCAATACCCGCCCCTCTATCAAGTTGGCCAACAAACATTTTGTTGCCTTTTGTTGCACCGAAAGAATTGCATCAAGGCTTTGATAAATCTGAACAAAGCCGGTTTAATCCATTTATGTTGTGGATATGTGTAAATTGTGAATATATATTTGACAATTATTATACGTAAAACTACAATAAATGTACATACATATGTACATATGCTGCAAGTATATAAATATATAAGGGCGCAGTACCATAAACTCGAAAGCATATAGGTACATATATCAAGCAATCATTTTATTATTAGTTTATAATATATATTCCAGATTGCTTGTTTATTACGTACACTAAATATGTTTTATCCTCTTTTCAGATATTGTATTGTATCTGATACTTATGGAGTGATAGGTTTGGTTAATTCTGTGTTTCAGATATTATATTGAGCTAAAGTTTGCAGAAACCTATCCAGGTTAAGCTATGAAGATGTGTGCATCCTTTGCATAGGACTATTACCTTGATTTACATAGATAGGCCATTAAATATATAATCTATAAGATTATATAGACAATTTATCCATAACTTCTATATATTCCATTCCCCCCTTAAGAAATAACAAAGCAACCCCTTTGAATGTCAATAACTATTCAAAGAAATAAATAAAAGAAAATCCCTGCTCTCTCGTTTTAAAACCATTTCTCTCACTTATACCCTTTGGCCAGAGGGGCCGGCAATTGTCAGCTAATTTTCTTTCAGTGCACGTATGTAGCTTTTGCTGTTGCCAGTGTGTTGCTGCTTCACTGCAACAATATATTATGCGCTAAGCTCCTCAACTATGCAGCTAAGCGAGGGTGAGTGGGGGGGTGCTGGCCGGGCGGCCAGGCGGCCAGGCGGCCGGGTGGCCATTTGGCTTTGGCTCTGGTTAACCGACTACCGTTTTGTAATTTATTTAAGTAATAAAATAAATATATGTACGTTATACGTACATGGATGGCGCACCTGCCCTGCTCGGCTGGAGGACCTGAAGAGTTCCGCAGAAAGGCGGCGGCACACATGCAGCACTGCATCGGAATGCGGCATGGATGTGGGACCTGGACGTGAATGTGGACGTGAATGTGGATGTGGATGTGAACGTGGGATGTGGATGCGTTAGTGGGTTTGTTGTCAAGCGAAAGTGCGCTTCAAGTGCACGAAGCACCCACTTACCCAAAGTGAATTTAGTGTCAAGTGCAGGAAAATGTGAAAAGCAGCTGCGAGTTAGTTTTTCATATTTAAGCAGCACTTCAGCCGGCGGCAGCAACAACAACAACGCGGCAGCGGCACCCACTGCTCGCACAGTGGGTTGGCTTTGTAACTGAAATTGTAGGATTAATTCAAAGAACAAATTTTAATTTAAATATTTACTTACTTTTTGAGGAGAAAATAGGGCAAATGAGGTAGTTTAATATATACTCTTTGGAAGCATATTAGGTATGGATTTAAAAGATATAGATAGAAACTTGATCATATATATCAGATCACACACAGATCTGTTGTTTATAAAGACTACTCTTCAGTATGCTCTGCTAGCAATCGAGGACTTCAACATTTTCCCATTTTTATACTTACTTAACTAGTCACAGAATATTGACTTGGGAATTTCTAGGCCACTCTTCTTGTTGTAAAATTTCTTTATTTTATTTAAATATCATAATAATAATTATTAATTTATATCAGAGAATGTCTATGCATTGTGAATATCTCAAATTGAGCTGGTAAAGTTTTAAAATTAAATAACAATTGAGATATTTTTATGTTTAAGCTTTTAGTATTTTATTCGATATTATGTACTCTTATTTACCAATGGACAAGTAGTTACACCGAAAAAAAAATTGACATAGAATCCATACAATATGGACATGAATTTTATACTTTTGAGTATTACAAATTTCTTTAAAAGATTCTTATTAATTTTATACTTTCGAAGGTATAGAATTCATACGTTCGGTATTATTAAGTCTTATAAGACTATTGCGATTTTTAGGACTTAATGATTTAATTGAACAAATTTTCTAATAATCAATGAATATAATTAATAGGTTTAAAACATAACCAAAATTATGTAAGATCTCCCCCCCTTGTTGACCTCATTATTTAATAATTACATACACTTTCCTGAGCCGACTTGCACTACTGTGCAGCACCTGGACGGGGATAGAGTGGGTCGCGGATCAAGGACCAGTACCAGGTCTGGCTTGGATTTCAGCTGGCGGATCCTTCAGGGCGAAACAATGACTGTGCCGCCATTTAGAAGCCTTTCGTCCTCCCCTCCCCCCTGGCCGCCACGGCGGATGTCGTTGACTTTTCAAGTCGCATTAGGAGCGACACGGCGGCGTCGCCTTCGCATGGGGGGCATGGCAAGTATAGGTGAATGTGGAGGAGGCAGATGTGGGTGGGATGGGTGGTTGGTATGGCTGGGTTGGGTGGGGCGGTGCGGGGCGGGGCTTAAGTGTGGTGCCCCGTGGTGGGGCATAAAAATACATGTAAGAGGCTTTCAGCTTATTGTTTGGCACTGTCGCGCTTTTATGATTGCACGCAGCTCCTTCGCGCTCTTCGCGCTCCATCCGCCCCGCTCCCTGCCCTGTATCTTGTCTCGGCTTAATTTTATTGATATTACACGTACTTGAAGTCGACGACCAGGTCGAAAACAGGCGCCGCCTCTCCATCCTCCGCCGCCGCGCATTTCCATTCACATTCGAGGCATTTGGCTATTAATTTTTACGACTTACGGCTTACGGCAGTTGATAAATTTTTCATATCTATTGGCACTTATGTACTTGCCGCGATATATGTATTATATATTTATGATATGCCCTCAGCTTGTGCAAATCCAATTACGGTTCCAAAATCAAGAATCAGAACCTGCAAGTTGTTGGCACTCCGTTTACTTCTGGTTTAGGCGATTCGTTTCGTTCGTCAATTTCTTTATTTTTTTTTGGACATATATTTTTTACCATCATATGATAATTATGGTGAATGGGGTTTTGGGGCTTTAGTGGGAACTGTGATTGTAAATATAACAGGTACTAGGGATAGGGATGTTTGTATATCGAGAGTAAAAGTCCGATCTTATATATTGACAAAATTATCGCGCTCAATTTCATTTCGAAAATATCGTTAGGTTTGATATATCAAAGATATTAGTATCTAAAAATGTCGTTGGTAACATTATGATTTGATATATAGAGAAAAATATTGGGCTTAGCTGGAAAATCGTTAAGTTTTATAAATATGTCGAAATTTTAATTATCGAAAAATATCGCATTTACCGTTACAATTTCATGAATATCAAACAAATTCTGGAAAATTGTTTATAATTTATTTATATTTATACCGACTATATTTTTATATATATATTTTAATTTTAATTATAGTTTAACAACACATATATCGTATTTTACGTTGAAATACCATATTTATAAATAAATAAATTCTCGATAATATCGAAAAGTATCGGAAAAAGTTTTTTAATTTATCGTTTTCATCGACTATATTTAAAAGATCTTTGATACTTTATTTTCATTCGTTTTTATTCAAAAATGATAGTTTAAACAAAGTCATGGCTGTTGTTTTACAATTTTCGATATAACAAAAAAATATCGATTTATTGCGCATATGTCTCGATGTTAAGGTTTTGGTTATATATAGTGATCTTCGTATCAAATATCGTTTATGTATCTATATTTTGATATTTTCTTCCATCCCTACCCGCTACCCAGGGTCTGGCTTAGTGGTAATCGAAAATGCATCTGAGTGTCAGAGGAATGTCATCTCAGATCTGGTTTCTTGTTTCCTTCTTGGTTTTTATCATAAATCGGAAATGATGCAAGCCATTGAAATTATTTCCTAAGTTATACCTAGGCATTAGTTCGATCATACTTGAATGGGAGTTAAGAATCTTTAAAGTATATACATACATTAATTCAAGAGCTGTGAAACAGAGACTCTTACAAATTACAATGTTTTGCTGTAATTACTTTGCGAGTTCCCAATGAATGGAATTCCATCTGGCGAGATATTTCTCTCTTTTCGGGGGTATTACGTACGATTGGCCTTTTATTTCGTATTCTAACACAACAACTATTCCATAAACATGTATATGTGTTCGCCGGGCTGTGGCTCGTTGCTTTTGCTGTTGCTGTTGGGCAATAAAAATGCTACAACTTAATTAATTAAGTGCAAATGATAAAAATGACCAAACAGCACGAAACACACACAAACACACACACACTTGCGGAGCCAAACAAGCCAAACAGAGAGAGAAAAAACTAATTAAGTTTTATGTGCAATTTTCGTGGCTGAAAAGTTTCGTTTGTGTGTGTGGCAATTGTGTGGTGTGCAAAGGGGCAAGGGGGCAAGGGGGCAAGGGGGCAGTGGGGCAGGCTGGTGGGGGGAGCTCTGGAGTGTGCCACGTTACGTGGCCGTCACGTTCTGTTATTTATTTTGATAGTTTGTTGTAGCTGCACAGCGCTTTCTCATTGTCCCCTCATCTCTTTCTCGCTCTCCCTCTCTCTCTCTCTCCCTATCTCTCTGGGCTCCTGGCATGTCCTTCGCCCGGCTGGCTCTGTTTTGGCGGGAAATCTGTGCGCTGACATTTGCCGCGATTAATGAAAGTTAAGCTTTTGTCCGAGCTCTTTAATTTGTGGCCATTACAGGACGCGGGGAACCAGATAAAGCCAATACACAGCTCAAAAATATGTCCTAGGTAAAAAATGCATCCTATGTTCAATATATTTAACAAGTTAAAGAGTTCAAGGGCGCTTCAGATATTATAGCGTTAGTAGATATTATATAAAATATTTAGTATACTATGTAAAGTATAAATATTACAAAATAAATTCTAAAGTGCTTTGTAAAAGATTTTAAGTTGTTTTTTAGTTTTATAGAGGATGGATTGCGACACTTTCATACATTTTTATAACTATTGTTTGGATCTTATATATCCCTGATCTATCTAAGATCTAAGTTTGCCAGAAAACTGACATCGTTGATTTTTTTTTAATCGGAAACTCAATCGATTAATCTTGTTAGTCATCGCGCATAAGGAAATATGAATTATCTGTATTTTATTATTACTCTGGAGTTTATATTATGGCAGTTTAGAGCAAGACAAAGTTCCTGAAGTCCCCTCTTTATACACAGAGAGAATAATACTTTCCGAGAGAAGCAAAAATAATTACATTTTAGGGAAAAACTCAGTTTAACATATTTTTCATTAAAAGATAGTATACAATACTTCATAGGATTATAAAACACCTGAAAACAGTTACAAAAATCCTCAAATTGAGAGTGTTTATGGTCTCAAACTATTTTTATTCTCTCTGTGTATACTTATTAATATATTTACTATATTATTATATTTATTCTATATTTACAATTAAAATTAATTTAATAGAAAATAATGTATTCTGTATTTCTCAATAATATCCACACTTTTCCCCCCTGAATCTTAGAGTGCACGCAAATCCACAACAGGATCACCGCAAAAATTCGCTATCGACGGAAATAGGCAAAATCCATTGCCTACTTTTTCGGGCCACATGGAACCCCCTAGTGCTGCGTGGCGAATAGACTGTTTTATTTCCAGGAGCGGGTGAGAGGAGCCGCAGGAAAAACCCATGCCAGACGCTTGTTTACATGCGTTTGGCGCACTCGCCAGATAAATTAGCAGCAACATCACAGTGGCAGCAGCAGCAGCAGCAGGTAGCAGAAACAACTGCAAGAGCAACGTGGCAACGTGGTCCTGCCACCAGCTCAGATTTAGTCAACGCTGATTGTTAAAGTCAGAAAACTGCAGCCAGTACATGGTTATATATCCTAAACAAAACAAAAATAATAAAGATCGAAATCTAAAATATTTATTTATTTGTTTTAGCCTCTGATTGCGAATTCTTAAATAATAAATTCACATTTTTTTAAGTATTGTTGTGCCACATTGGCACTAAACATAATCAGAGGAAAGCCCTGGCAGCTATAGCTTAATTCATTATAATTAAGTATACAATGTACAAATAAATTAATAAATAATCAAAGAAAAAGAGAGTTAAGTACTTTTGGTAAATATTAGTAAATGATTACTATTTAAAATAAGTGTTCTTGCCATGTATATATATAAAATAAAATAAATACACATTACAGATCCATTTATTTGGAAGAAAATTATCATAGTTTTTACATATCTTCATAAATTAGAAAGCCACGACTTCTCATTTTTTATATCTTTGCCAGCACAGCTTAAGTTGTGGAATATACTATTAAATAGATAAGAATATTCCAAAGCCCCTGCCTGGCCATAACTAGTTTATCTTTCATCCTTTTTTGCCAGATGGAACCACTCCGTCCCTCCAACCACAATCAATTCAAATGAATCCTTTTTCCATAAATGTTTTTCCTGCCCACCAACAGTTGTATTATTTGAACCACAGCTGAATTTGCCAGAGATGAGGATTGCAGGTTGCACATTCACTTAGTTGCATTCGTAGCTCAGCGAGGCAACATTTGGAAGTTGCTGAAAAATATTTGTCCTGCTCCATGCAGAACTTCACAAACCTTCGCCCGGCATGTGTTGGCAAAACTTTCGTCTTCAGTACACAACTTACCCAGAAACTTCTGGCGGAGCACAGAAGAAATTTGTTAACTTGGCCGAGAGGCGGAGGAACTTTTCATTCGGCGCCGAACTTGGCCAGAGAGTAATTGATGCACTCGAGGGCGAACCAAGCGGGGTAACTGGCTTACAGTCCAATTTCGCAAATCGTCCGTTTTTGCAGGTGATAAATTTTGAAAGGCATTTTAATTGATTTCGACAAAAGAAATTAAATTCTCCAAGAGAGCGAGAGAGAGCCGGGGTGAAGGTGTGAGCAACATCAATTATTAAACGTTCTATGCCATTTGAATTATCAAATTTTGCCACTGACAAAATGCTCGTGCGCCTCTTACATGTGAGTTTCAATTAAAAATTTACTTATTTGCTCGACAAAGTTTTTCGTGCGGGGAAGGAAGGTGGGGCATGTGTGCAGCAGCAGCATGGAGACTTCAAATACCGAAATGCTCAAATACAAAACGACAGCAGGAGCAGGAGGAGATGCCAGGATATACAGCGAGTATGTGCCTGAAAGGGGGAGAGGAGTGGGAGTGGGCAAGGGTATGGGAATGGGAATGAATAAATTTCCAAGCAGTTGAAATGTTGAACCAAGCGAAGTTTCTGCTTTGTTTTGGCGCCTCGACTAAAGAAACACACAGTATGAACACAGGGGGCGGAGGCAGAAAAAGGCGTTCCACTGTACACCGGAAAATAGCATCTTAAGGATGCATTAGCATTCAAATTAAGCATTTATGGAATTATGCAGCTTAATATGTAGCTCATCAGAGCTGGAAAAAGCGGGCTAAGAAAAATAACAGAATAGAAATCAGTGGGGCTCTTTTCATTGTTTTATTTTCTAAGAGAGTTCGTCGAGGTCAGCGATCCCTTTACAAAAAACAATGCCACTGAAATTTGGCCTCTAAGAGGCGTTATTCCCGAGGATGCAAAAACAAAATGAATGGAAGGAGCGACGCTTATAAAGATCATTTGCTTGCATTGAGTGATTTATTTTGTATCTTATAAATAAAAATATATTTCGAATATTAACTTTCCAGTGCATTCTCATCCGAAGAAGATGCAATGGCTGAAGCGGCATGCGGCTTGTGGCGGCCTCTCTTACTTGCTGCACACTTTGTGGCTATCGGTGACAAGGGCGGGGAAATAGAGTGGCAATAGGCAGGGGGGGTGTGCCGCTTGTTAGGAGCTGGAACTGTTCAAGTTGTGCAGCCGAAAGCCACAAAAATAAGAAACGACGACAAAGTAAGTACTGCCAACCCACTGCCCCTCCCCATGTGGCGCCTCTGTGCAAGAAATTAGAACCGCAAATCATTTTGAAAACAATGCATATGCCATGTCATATGACAGGACTCGGCCTGTGCGAGGAGGAGGAGGCGGAGGAGCGAGAGCATGTTGGGTTTTCCAGGAAGCTGCACAAAATCCCCGTCTTTTTCTCGACGCAAAAGCAGCCGCAAAAGCAAGTCGGATATTCGAGATTCCGTCAATGCTAATTAGTCGGGTTTTTGCGGCTTCTAATTGGGATCAGCAGTTGCCGAAGGAGCAACTTTCACGGGGGCATAATCGCGTCTCAGAGATTGACGTAGCCATGAGCTCATTAAGAAATATGCTAAGCTTCTTGTTTCGTCATGGAAATCCAAATGGATTTTAAGTCCCATCCAAAAGGGGGAATTTATTACTTGGAATTTTATTATTTCTGTTGCTACAGGATGTGAGATTTCCCAGCTGGACGATCACAGCGCGTTAAGCGTATTCTATTCGGTCACAAAAGAGTCCGAATCTCTGCGCTTGGGTCCTGGAACCCTGGAAATCTAAGCCCAGGCCCCACGCACGAACCCACTCGAAATCAAGGCACGGCAAGAAAGGCTTCTCTAAGCCAAACCCTGTTTCGACCATGTGTGTAATGTCGGCTCAGACATGTCTAACACCCTTTGGCTAAGCTGCACTGCCCCGCCCACCGCTCTTGATCCTTCACTTCTCCTCGTCTCCTCGAGGAGGACTTGCAATTTAATATTCATTTTGTGAAAGACCCATTTACATTTTGCGTTTGCCCTTTTTCGTTTTGCCCCTGCGCCGCCGCCACTCCTTCCCATGCTCATCTACCCCTTCTGCATGTGAGTTGCACTTTCTTTTTTTCGACCTCATTCCCAGGGCCAGAGACCGCTCTTCTCCACTCCTTCGCCACTCACCGGGGGAGCGACTGCTCAACACGGCGTATGCGTAATCTAAGCAGAGCTCTACATTCCCCAGCACTCTTCAGTGCCTTTTGTTTGACTTAATTCAACCGCAAAGGCACAAGGATGCGGGATGTGTAGGGATGCTGGGATGCTGGGGATACAGGGATACAGGGACAGGGATTTGCGAGCGTTGACCACTTGAAAAGATTTTAACCCGCTGTCCCCGACTTTTGTCCAGGAGCCTCCTTTCGTCCTTTCCTTCCTTCCCTTTCTTTGTCCCTTCCTCCTTTGCGGGGTAGAAACCTGCTGCAGCTGTTGATTTATACGCACTGGACCATGTCAATGTCGATGCCGGGCGCCCTGAGGGAAGCAATCATCGCCGGGTTGCCATAACCAGATGCCCACAGTGAGTCCTTCACGTAGAGAAAAAATTTAAAGTTTGTGGCTGCACAGGAAGAAAGAGAACATTTTGTATTAAATAATTTAATTATGGAATACAGTAAAAAAAAAAAACGGTAACCCATTTTTAGACAAAGACGCCAAATAATTCATTCAGACATTTTATGCAAAAAGTAACTTATGTACATACATCTATAAAGAAAAAAAAATACCAATAACAACAGAGTTATACTGTGTTCAGACAGGAGGTTTAATAGCTTCAGCGGCCAAAAATCACTTCAGCGACTTTTTTTCCCCGCAACAGCGATTCCCTACAGTATTTTAGGAAAAATGAAGGTGGTATTCAGTAAATTTTCCCAATTTATCAGTATTTTTAGGCCATTTTTACTTGGCTATCGTAGGATTTTATAAAATTACAAATAAAGCCTTTGTCCTGTCTTCTTCACTCTGGGTTTGTTGACCTATTTTAAGAGAACAGCTGACCGCAACAGCGATTTTCAGTTTGAACGCGTCTTTTCGCAAAAGCGAAGTTTAAGCGGCAGTGGGAACACGCTTTTATATTCGTAAAAATTTAATTAAAATGAAATGATTTTTATTAACAACACGTAAATACACTTAAGAAGAATTCTAAGCCATGTTAATAAACCAATTATAATTATTTGTGCAGCTTAAAATAAGAAACAAAGACAATCTGAATAAAAAATTGTGTGTTTTGTAGTATTTTTATTAATTTATAATTTTTATAATTTCAATATACAAAGTTTATTATGTCAGTACGTTCTTAATTATAAATATTGTTCATTCAACATTTTTTTTAGATTTAACCAACTCGAGATCTAATCGGCTTAATTTCATCCATGTACATAAAAGCGTTTTTACATTGGCGTTTAAATCGTGCTGTTGTTAAAAGCTGTTGCAAGCTGTTCAGACCAGAAATTGCTTTTGCGATCTGCTGTTTTTCGTCAAATGTTAACAACTCCAGAGAGAAGAAGATAAAGGGAACTGGGATCAAGAGAAGACAAGGCAAATTAAAAGGATAATAAAAATACCATATTCTGATTATTAAAAGACCGTAGCATAGAAACAAAAACGTTATAAAAATATTAATAAGCCGAGAAAAAACACTAAAAACCAATAAAAAATATTACATAACAAGGCTGTTTGTCTTCGTCAACTTTTTCTGTTTCTTTTTAGCACGCCTTCCTCATAAGGACTTATAAGCCATTGTTAGCCATTGCGTTTCTGCATAAACAGAGTATATTTCAAACTACATGTCTATATGCCAGTACTGTTGTATTTTTTAATATTAATTATTGTGGTATTCATTAAATAATAAAATATATCATTATTGCCATTTGAATCATTGTTTCAGCATAGGATATTATTATTTACTATTTTTAATAACCTAAATATAAATCCGTTTTGGTTGAAACTTTAATACACATACATACATATGCACATAGGTATATTCATAGAAATTATTATTATTATTATCTTCCCTCAATATAAAATAAAATCCGTTTTGGGTGCTAATATTAATATTTGTTATTATTTATTTTTAAGAAGAATTTTTTTAAGCCGGACTATAAGACTTTACTCTTAAATCAAATTTAATGTAGAAAACTTCTTGTGGATTCGGTTTCTTCCCGTGTAAGCTTCAGTACAATTGCGAATCCAATCCCGAGCCTGTTTGGTTTCTCCCTTTCGGTTGCCGTTTGGTTGGTTTGAGGAAGCCAATAAACAAGTTATCGGCCGCGCCCACTAAACTTCCACAATTAACAGGAAGGGACAGAGGAGAGACCTCCAACTGGGAAATTATTTTTGCGGGTGCCGAAATAGTTATTAAAATACATATGGACAGTTAAATGTTTAACTAATGCCCCGCCATATGTGATAATTGGGTGCGTGCGGGGGACGACGACCGATGCAAATATTTGGCCACTGGCCACAAAATCCGGGTTTACTGCCAGCCAGCGAAAATGCAATTGAAATGCAAATATTAATTACAATCAAATGGGCAGCGAGGTGCAATCGTATAATTGTAAACTTAGTTCCATATAAGGTAACAGGTAGAACCTTCGAAGCAAGGATCAAAGATTTCAAGTGCTGCAGTAAACAAAAAAACAGTTGTTAGCCTATAAGACTATCCTGAAAGTTTCAGCCCGATAGCTCAAAACTGAGAGACTAGTTAGGATATAAACCGACAGACAGGCGGACGATCGCAGACTGACTTGGCTAGATTGACTCGGCTGGTGATGCTGATCACGAATATACATACATACATACTACATATGTATGTATGTATATACTCTATCGGGTCGGAGATGACTCCTACACGGCGTTGTAAACATTATGGCAAAGTTATAAAACCCTCTGCAAGGGTATAATATAAATATTAAATATATGTAAGTATATTAAAAAATGTACAAATATATTTAAAAGCTAAACAGAAGATGAATGGCGCGTTGAAAAAGTAACAGGCGAGTATTTAGATACGTAACCAGCTTCGTATTTGTGTAGCTAGAGAATAATCTGGATTACTACGGCTAAGACTAATAAAACGATAAAACATTCATAATTTCAAATTTGTAAACAATAAGAAATTGGAGAAGGGTTAGAAAGGTAGAGAGGGGACTGAGGAAGTAATCGTAAATAGTCGATAGTTAAATACCAATATTTTGGGCGAATGGCAAATGTATGGATCACATTTTTGAAATATTATAATTTCCTTATAGACGACCCTGCGTAGAAATATGGACCACTGGCCGGGTCTTACAGCTTTTATGTAGGAAAAGCAGAACAATTTGCTATAAAGGCATTCCAAGAAGAAGCGTAGCATAAGATGTTGATCGTGTTATCGATTACTTAATCGATTTACAAGCCAAAAGGTGAATGCGCAGCCATATTTTGTCTTCTGACCAGGTGGCAACACTCCTATTTCCGCGTGCTAAAAGCCTTGCTTGCAGTTGTGAGAGGAGTGCAGAAAATATGCAGTATTCTGCGAAATATACAAGTGTAAGTGAATTCAGTGATTGTGATTAAGGGTAGGCTTTTATTTTATATCAAACTTCTGTGATTTCATTGCAGAAACCACCTTACACGTACGCATGCGCGCCGACTGTATTCCCCCAGCCGCCAACGTACTTCCAAGAAAGTGAACTTCAACCGTATGCCGGGCTGCAGTCCCAAGGAAATCATCCTAACCAGGGTGTACAATCACAAGAACCCATGACCCTAAGGACACCCATGAACTTTGGCGCCACACCGGGCTTCTACCAGAGTGGATGTTGGTATAATGCCGGGCTACATAAGTCTCCTGTGGTCCTTGCTGAGCAGCAGCCACCAGCATCTCCAACCCAGATGCAGCCGCAACAGGTCATTCTCCAACATTATTCCTCGCAGCCGATCCTCCCGAGGCCTTCGCAGCCGCTCCTGCAGCTCCTGCCGCTGCCTCCGCCGCCGCTCCTCCCGCTGCCTTCACAGCCGCTCCTGCCGCTGAGTTCGCAGCCGCTCCTGTCGCTCCTGGCGCCACCATCTCAGCAGCTAATGTCCCAACCATCGCTGCCACTCCTGCCGCTGCCGTCGCAGCCGCTCCTGCCACTGCCACGTGGTCACGTGGAGAACACGCTTCACGAGATTCTACAGCTGATCAGAGGCGTAAGTAGTTATTGAGATTTAAGATATTCCAAAGATAAGTCAAGTTGGCTAAGATAACTCTTTTCCAAAAATCATGCAGCAATCGCAGCAACTCATGCCATCGCAGCCATCGCAGCTAGTGGCTCCTCAATATCCGGGAGCAGTCATTGTTTTCCACGGCCCAGGGGAACCTCACGTAGTACCCCATGGGATAATGAACCCCCAGACGATGTAAGAACACCCGTACGCCAGGGTCTCCAAGTTGTAAGGGATGAAACACCCCATAGAGCCACCAGACTCTTTGTGGTCTGGATTCACCCTCATTGGTGGAGAACAATCTGGGATCAGTCATTCAAGTCGCCAGTTCCCATGACAAGCGAAAGATTGACGTCGCCTTTTTGAATTTATTGAAGCTCATGAACTTGTCTTCTTGTATTTGCTGGTTTCAATTTATTTATTAAGTATTTAAGATACTCCACGGAAAAATGAAGTTGCCGCAAATAAACATTTTGAACCTAACAATATCATCCAATTCTGTGTTTGCGTTTTCAATAACCTATTCTTAAGACCTAGAAGGAATTGTTTATATATGGACGTTGATGCACTACGGTCAGTACACTCAAGTGGCCCTTGCGAAACCAAGCACCTGCCTGATAGGGTTAGGTGTTAATATCCGCGATAGGAAGCAATATAGAAAAAGAATGCGAGGAAAAGGACTACTGTCATACTGACAGATTGTTTGCCAGCATGAGTACAAGATGAGTTAGGATTAATGTTTTAAGGGTAGGAAGACTATCTACATTCGAGGTTATTGTGAACAAATCATTGTAGTTTCCACACAATACTCTAAAAGGTTCATGCAAATAGGAGGATCGACTGTGGCGCAAAAGCAATGGTAAATATGATCTATTATTTCTACTTGGTGTATGGAAATTGAGCTGACCTAACAGGTCAGTACTCTCCACGTCCCTACGAATAATGTTATAGATGAAGGCACTTCTTAGAATCTTTCTACGGTTGGCTAAGGAGGGTATGTTAATTAGAAGGAGTCTACTAGAATAGGAGGGTAACCTTAGGTGTGCATACCAGTTAAGACCGCGTAAAGCTAAAAGTACACAAGATCTTTTGAATCGATTCAATGCGTTTACTATGGATAGCCCATCGGGGACTCCAAACGCAGGATCTAAGATAATACGAACTAGCGAAGTATACATAGGGGTCATCGAATTCCTTTGAGCACCGTTGAATAAATCCAAGCACACCCCTGACCTTATTCACCAGGCATGAAATGTGATCCATAAACTTAAGTTTAGGATCTAGGCGGACATCCAAATCATCAACAATGTTGATTCTTTCCAGAGAGCAGCAGTTCAGAAAATAAGTAGCAAGCTTGGGATGGACACGGGAGAAAGTCATCACCTTGTATATAAGAGTTATTTAAATTTAAAAGGCTAACATAACACCATGTTTGAAAGTTATTCAGATCTGTTTTAAAATCTGACTGGCAAGAGCTGTCCTTATATTTCAAGCAAAGTTTGACGTCATCAGCGTATATGAGTACCATGGAGTTAGTCAGAACTTTGGGCAGGTCGTTAAAAAATAATGTAAACAACAAGGTAACCTGGAGAACATTAGACCAGTTATTGTTAAAAAGAACCTTTTGCGTCCTGCCATTCAATTAACTTGAGATCCATCTAAGAAGATCAACAGGAAAACCCATTAAGTCGAGTTTCCTAACAAGAAGGGGATGGTTGACGGAGTCAAATGCCTTACTGAAATCAGTATATATTACATCTGTCTGCAAATTATTTGGGAAGCCCTTTA
>JAEIIU010043338.1:0-32632 GCA_018874675.1 Drosophila baimaii
GATGACTCCTTCACTGCGTTGCAAACATCATGGCAAATTTATAATACCCTCTGCAAGGGTATAAAAACACTTTATTAAAAACTTGCCCTTATTTATTTATCCATTTATAATTAAAGAAATTATATACAAATATTTTTTTATTATTCAGGAAAACAAAACTAAAAATATAATGCTTTTTTGTTATAGTTTTAGAAGCTTTTTTGTTTTATAAAAATCTCTAAAACCTCCTTATTTTGTTTATTGATACTTTCCAAAAGAAATTCTCCCAGTGCACCAGTGCCAGCCATCCATTGGGGGTCCTTCCTTTGGTTTCTCTGTCTGTCCCCGAGGCGTGTGCGGTTCATTCATGCGACTTTGGGTCCTCAGACATTCCATCGGATTCCCTCCAACCCCGTGTATCCCCTTCCGTTCACCACAATAACAACAAAAACAACAACAACAAGCGGAACAACAACCAAAACAACCTCGACAACAATAACAATAACACGAAGGCAGCCATCGAACAAGAAGAAACAAAAAGTTAACTTAACTTTTATGACAATGGGGCAAATAATTTTATGAAAATACTCCCCCGAGGGGAACTATATACACACACACACACACACACACACGCACAGGGATCCTTTTGGGCCTCGCGAAACGGGTACGGGGTTTTTTTTGGGGGTTTCCCTAACTTTTCCATACATGAAATTAGCATACAGCGCTCGGGGGATACGCGATTGTGTTCCAAATTTGCCCTATTCTCTGATTGAGCTAACTGTTTTTTCCCGGCACGGCGGGAATTCCCCATTATACATTGTGACTGTGACTTGGGCAGGTGCAAGGAAAGGTGAAAGAAATCAATTAGGGGTCTATAAAAATATCGAAATTAATCAAAGGTTTTTCTTATGAAAATATAAATATTTTCTGAGTAAGTTCTCCATTTTGTTATATATTTTTCGAAATATTTATATTAATTATAAAACTAAATTATAATTGCCAAGCTTTTTCTTAATTTTTTTAAAGTAATAGTTTTTCCATATAATAAATCATACAATTTATACAAGATTTTCAAAGATTTTCCAATAAAAATGAATATACTTCGAAGAACTCATTCAAATATATATATTCAAATATGTTCATAATTATTCTTACGATTATACTATAATAATAATAATTAAATAACAAGAAAAATAGGCTTTGGAAATTTCCTTCTCCCCAAAAAAAAAAATATAACAATTTTTAAAACAAAACCGATTAAATTCTGAGGCCAGAAAAGCGAGATGTGGTGGGATGATGATGAACGAATTGCTCCCGTCTGTCTTCAGTTCCAGTTTTTGTTGTATTTTTTTCATTTTTTGTGCGTTCAGTTCCGCATTTTGCTGACGCACGCGGCATGCAACATCCAGCGGCAACAACATTTACAACACTCATAGCGGCCGCAACATCAACAATCTTCCAGTCTACTTGGGAACTCAACCGCAATTAAGTTTTATGAAACATTCGTTTCGTATTCTCTGTTTTTTTCGCCTTTTTTGCGACTTTTTTTCTACGTCAACGAGGGTGTGCGGCGAGGTGTGTGTGTCTGGCATGTGTGTGTGTGTGTATGGAGGCGAAATTGTAATGCAAATTGAAAGGCACAAAGCGAAAATATGCCAAGCGAAACTGAACAATCAAAGCGGGAGACAAAGCAGCGAAGACCACAACTCGGCGACGTCAGCGGCAACGTCAGTCAGCAGGCAACAGCCAGCGCAGCGGTGGAGAGCATGGAGCTAGAAAATGTCACCAGCTCCCCGCAGCAAATGGAAATTCGTTTTCAAAAAAAAATCAAAAATGAAAAACAAGGGGAAAAAACTATCCAAGAGAGATTACTCTCAGTGCTGGGCAGTCAAATAATAAAGCTAAAATTGAGTTGAATTATATATTTATATATATCAAGATCAATATTCCTGTTTTTATTTTCAATGATCACATTTTATAGAGTGTCTTGGCATAAACTTTAGAGTCCTATAATCGATCAGCAATTTTTTAGAGTGTCTCTATATAGAATTGAGTATCTTAAAGTCAATTAACAATTTGTAGAGTGTCTCAAAGTAGACTCGACCATCCTAAAAGCAATAAACAAATTGTGAAGTGCCTTAAAAAAATTATAGAGAATTCTATTAACCATAAAACCTTACCTGATTCCGCAACCAAGTGTTATATAATTATTTAAAATTATAAATACCTTATCAAAACACATACTGATGAGGTTTCTTGAGCAGAAACTAAAAAAGCTTTCTGCTGGTATTTAAACAACAATCTTTGTGTCTTGTTAGGAAAAACCTCAACGGAAATCTAGTTAACTTGAGAGTTGGAGAGTTCTTCTCAAGTATCCAAACCTCACATTGCCCACTTAAACCAAAAATGAGCTGTCTGTCTTGCATTTTATCTTGCATTTTGTATCTTTCACTGAGACTCTTATCTGTTTTACAGGTTCTAAACATTTATTTATTTCTTAAATACAACTAAATATGCTGAATTGCTTTCGAAGCATTTAGAAATTAAAAAATCTATTAACAAAAGTCTAAAAAAGAATCTTAATTTATTCCTGACACCATTAATTAGCTCAGATTTTCAAAGATTTTCCGAAAAAATACCTCTAAAATTGTTTCATTTATTTCTGATAATATTATTTGCCTATGAACTGTAGAGATTCCCCACAAAAAGTACTACCAAGTAGATTTATTTTCTTTATTTTAATTGAAAAACTCCCCGACATAGATGATTATTTTCCACCGCTTTTCACCGACTAATTTCCCAGCTGGCTGAGCAGCACTGATCACTGATCTGACGCTGAGAAAAACTCACCACGCAGTCGCGATGAGCGAAAAGCGAAAAAAGGCAGAAAGGCAGGCAAAGCAGCATTTCGAGGTGACAAAGTGTCGTCGGGCTGCCGCTGCTGCGGCTGTCTTGCTGCTGTTGTTGTTGTTGTTGTTGCCGCTGCTGCTGTTGCCGCCGCAGCCGCTCTTGTTGACTTTCAGTTCGCTCGGCGGTCCGCCGCTCAGTTGCCTTGTGCGGTCGGATGCTGCCGCCAGCAAAAGAACCGAAAAAACCGGAAAAAAAACACACAAACTAAATGGAAAAAGTGGGAACAAAAAAAATACACAAAAATTAATTTGTGGAATTACGCGCGTGTCTTAAATGAAAGCAAAAAGCAGCAGCATGCTGCACAGTGTAAATCAAGTATGAAAGCTGCAAGAAAAAATATTAACCCAGTGAAAGAGGGTAAAATCGAAAGTAAAATCAAAATCAAAACAAAGGCAACAGCAACAACTCCGCGCGCCCCCCGGGTCAATTAAGAGCCTAAAAATAACTGGCCACCAAAAATTAAAACGAAAATAAAAATTCCCCTGTGCGTGTGTGTGTGTATCTGTGTGTGTTTTAATTGAGCCCGAATGCGGGAAAATTGTTGTTAAATTCCAATTAATTTAATCAATGAACTTGAAACCAAACTGAATGGCATACAGGAGCCGCCCGGGGGTCAGCCAAAGTTCAATGGTTGCGCTACACTCTACTACAGAATAGTAGATATAATAAATAAATAAAGAGACCATCGGCGACGATAAATGTGGAAAATATGGGATATATATGGGATACATATGGGATATATATGAGAGTTCACTTGGCAAGCCATCAAATGGCTTTCGGACTTTGGCCCAAATCGGAATTGCATTATTATTATTAAGTATTAAAAGATACTTATGAGTGCTATTTCATGATTAATTATAATTATAATTAATTGCGATTTATTATTATTTTAAAGCAGATCTTCTCAAGAACTACAAAATAAATCAAAATAAAACGGCAATGGCGGGATCAGGTTTTGACTTAAAAACTCAAGCAGACTTGCTGGAACAGTGAAGGAAGGCGGGCGGTATGAGGGGAAATTTCGATATGGTCACCATCACCTGGTCCTTGACCCGGCAGAAGCGTTCTGCGATGCCCAGGACCAGTGAGCCGGGCGTCTCGAAGTCATTGGGCACCATTCCCATTGTCCCATCGACGCCGTTGCTCTCCAGGTACCTGAAAATGGGAAACCATGTCTGCATCCGCTTGGAGTCGCTCCGCAAGAAGGCCTTGTTATTGGCCATCGTGTGGTAGTAGCAGAACAGTCGCGAGGTTATGTAGAAGGCCACGAACACATCGATGGAGTAGTGCTCGTGGGCGGCCAGGATGAGGAAGATGCCGAACAGGTTGAGCAGCCAGGTGAGCGCGTGCAGGGCGTACATGCTGCGCGGCGTATACTCCGTGATGAAGAAATTGAGCAGGGTGAGGGCCACCGTATGGCCGCTGAACATGTAGTCGCCGCAGGTGCTCACGCCCTGAATGGACAGGCCCAGGCCGCGCCAGATGCGATAGGCACGGGTCAGGCGGATGACCAGGGCGCCGGCCATGTCCACGTCGGGATCGTCGGTGACAAAGTCATTCTGGCTGCACTGCAGATGCGTGCCCGGCACACTCAGCGAGGTGATCAGCGTGGTGACGCAGCGCAGCAGGAAGACCGTGCCCGCCAGGGCGGAGAAGCGTCGCACCAGCACCAGGCGGTACTTGTGAAAGATCAGCACCACCAGCCACACGGTGAACAGCAGTGAGCCGATGATCTCGGACATGTAGAAGGCCCAGGGGATGTGCGGCACGTTGTCCAGGAAGATGTCGGGCAGCGGCGGATAGCGTTGCATGTCCGGCACCCGCTCGTGCACGATCACCATGACGAACGACGTTATCCAGCTGACCACGATCGAGTAGACCAGGCTAATGGCGGTCCTTAGGTACTCGTGCGATGTATAGGCCATGCAGGGTGCCGCGCTGGGGGCAGGGCACTGGGTAGTCGTCTTGGTCAGGGACACTGCCGCGATGCTGTCCTTCACGAACCGCTGGAGTCGGCGTACCGCCAGCCAGAATTTCTTCAGCTCGCCAAAGGTCAGATTGTAGCCCAGGCGGTGGCGCATATTCTGGACATCGGACTCGGTGAGGGCGAGCAGCACCTCGCCGTCGATGGCCTCCAGGCGCAGGCAGTCGAGCAGGATCTTCGAGAAGTGATCGGTCTGGTTGACCCAGCTGGTCACGTCCTCCACGTTCCAGTGGGCCACCTCGCTGCTGCTGCTGCTGCTGCTCCGCATTGTACACAAACCTCACTTAATGCGGCACCAGTGTTTGTTCAAGCAAAAACACATTGAATTTAGTTACTTTTGTAGAAAAATCAAACAAAAAACAACAACACACAGTGACTACTCAGTTGATCAGGGTTTAGTGGGTTTAAAATATCAGAAAAATATCGATAACTTTCCGTTTCGATAACTTACGGTTTCGATAACTTATGGCTTCAATAAGCTTCACGCTTCACTTTTATTTTACAAATTGAAATGAAGGGGTGTTTCTTTTTTGTACAATAAATGTTTGAAATGAAAACTTAGTTTAAATATCTTTGGAACGATAAACCCTTCACTATATATATATCTATTTGTGTATATAATATAATCTTACTACTTTTCAGTTAATATATAATATAAGGTACCAAAGCAATGCATCCTAAACTTGCCTCATGCCAAGGAAATAGTATATTCCTTCTTGCTGTCCTAAGGATATCCTTCAGTTGAGGCTTGGTTGAGTTTTCAGCATTTTCAATAATCAAACTCATTCCAAGTCCGAATAAAATGATATAAAATTCCAATCAAAAGGCTAAATAAACCTGGTAAAGGTTTCTCCTTAATTTGTATTACTTGCCAACCTCAAAGCAAGGCAATAAATTCGTTTATAAACCTTGGTTAATATAAATAAAACCTAAGCCGGATTCAGACAAGGTTTTCTTGAAGTCAGGAACAGGCCAGAGTGATCTTCAAATCGTTCACTTTCCTGGTATTTTATTTCGAGTGTGTGTTTTGGCTTTTCTAAAACCCAAAATAAATATTTATTTTAATTTCCCCTATAAATTTGTGCCTAATCCAAGAAACTGAAATAAATAAACGCAGACTTTTTGCCCGTGTTTTCCACCCTCTTCCACATAACACTCTCAATCTTCCTGATCACATTTCTCCAGATATAGAGAGACTTATCTACATATATGTCCTAGAATTTTCCTCGAACTGAAGTGCTTGCCAAAATAATAATATGCAGCAATGCACATTTGTTGCCAAAAGATATGGTAATTGTTTCACCAACACCTCAACCCCTCTTATGTCTTTTGCTTGGCTTTCTTCCACCTTTACTATAAGTAGTAGAATCGTGTATACTATATGTTTTACTATATATTCGCGGCATGTGAACTTAGGGGCCAACTGCCAGCCGTGACATTTAAAGAATTTCGCACTCATTTATCTGAGAAAAAAAAGAGAGAAAAACAAAACATAGGGAAAACTATGGCGAAAACTATATAGAAAGAGACAGCGATCGCCGAAAGAGACGGCGGCAGAGCCAAAGTACGTCGCATTTCGTTTATTTGATTTGATTTATTGTCGATTTGTTGCTTTTCCCTCTCTCTGCGCTCAGATTTTCCGACTTTTTTTTCTTTTTTTGTTTTTGGTTTTTGGGTTTTTTTTTTGTGCTTTTGATTCGTCTTGTTTTGCCAGCTGCGCCCAGCCAAAAACATCACAAGACACAAATCAAGGAGAGTGGCCGACGCGGCCGCCGCGGCCACGCCCACGAAATTGCGCATACGCCACGTGAGCCGGCAAGAAGAAAATAATATTAAATAAAAAGAGGAAGAAGACGAAATGGCAATATTAATAATCGGCAGCGGAAAAAATATAGTATTGAGTATGGCCAAAATGTGCATTGCCATTCAGGCGTATTGCAATATTTATGGCAAACTAATTTCCAGCCGCAATTTTATAATTTATGCCTGCATAAATTTACACTTTAATCAAATTCGAAATCAAACCAAAGGGATAGGTGGGAGGAGTGCTCCACCTGCCGCGGAGAACACCTCAATATTTTCATATATATGTATATGGATTTGTATATATATAAATGCTGTTTTTAAAAATAAATATCAAGTCACACACATGTTTTAGATTTGAAATGTTTGACTTGGCCGCGCTGCGCTGCCCGTTCTCATAATTAACTTAAGTATTTTTAGCAAAAAAAAAAAAAAAAACACCAGCAGCAGGAAAAATATATGAGCCAACAATGATGTCGTCGTCTTTGGCTTTCTGGCAAACAAAGTATTTCAATTAAAATATGAAAGAAACTGCACGGAAATGTAGGAAATTAGGCCCGATTCCAGGGTAGCAGGACAGGGTGGGGATGTGCGTATATCGAGGGGGGAAATTCCATATGGTGTATTCAGAAAATTATCCAATATCAAATCTATATCGTTATGTTTAATATATATAGAAAATATTGTAATATCAAATATAAGAAAATATCGAAAAATATCGATATTGTTATATCAAAAAAATATCGTAAAATATCGATATAATGAATTCTGATCAATTTTATTTAAATAATTTATTTCTTGTTAATAATTTAATTATAATACATTTTTAAAACAGATCCGATATATAAAACAGAATATCTATTTATCGCAACGTTAAAATATCGATTTTTTTCGATAAACTGTAGCTATTTCAATATTTTCTGCCATCCCTAATGCAAGACTAGCACAAGATCCATTAACTACTCTGCCTTTCTTCGCCGTTTTCGTGCCTTTGTTTATTTACCAGCCGCCGCTTGCCTAAGTTCATTCATAAATTTTAGTAGTCCCAGATAATTTGTGGATTGTGCAACAGATTAGGCCGTTAGCTACCAGGTTTAGGTGGCTATTACGAAACGGAAGCACCACAATAACAGCCCAGAAGATAGGAGGCAGCGATAAGCAGAGGGGGGTTCAAGGCACTCCCTGACCGAAAATTAAATCTCTTGTTTGTCTCCAATTATTCACGCAGCCCGATGAGGTGGCCATCGCAGCTTGTTTTTCTCTCTTTTTTTAGATAAGCAAAGATTGTCTAGATAGCAGACGATTCGGATAGGAGGCTCTACTTGGGACGATGCTGTTAGATATATTTCCAGATTTTTCAAGTGGCTAACTGAAGCATCTCAGGTTTTTTTAGCATTCCTGGCTGTGCGCTCCCTTTAAGTTTATTAATTGTTGAAAATAAACTTTTTGACACAGACCCCGAGGCCGGGCGAAAAATTGAGACATCGGGATCCGAGGATCCGAAAGGGGTCTGTCTGAAAAGTTTACTCTCCTCCGGTTGCCATGCAGATTGCGCGGGTCCTTTTGCTCTTTTTATTGAATTGTTTTTCGTCCTGCCTTCTTCCCCCACCGAAAAAGCACCTCGTGGGAAGGCCAAACGCTTAATGCCAATTAAGAATATTAATTTCATTTGCAGCCCTGGCTCGTTTAGGCTCCAAGCCGCCTTCGCCTTCGCCCCCCCTTGCAATCCTTGAACATTTTCAGGATGCATCTACCTCTACTGTTACACACAGAAAAATCACGTAGATATTTATTCAATTTCTTCTGCAAAACTATTTTGTATATATTCTGACCTTTGCTTGGTTAAAGATTAATTACATTTTGATAAGAAAAAGTCCAGGTTTTATACTGTAACTATCAAACAATTAGCTTGAAATAAATGTAATATAAAGTAACCTCTAATATATATATTTCCCCACTTGTTTCCTAATTATTTATCTCTTTCCTTGCGAAAATCTGAGGCTTGTCTTTGATTTGAAGAGCAACCATAATGATTTTCTCCGCGTGGACTGCCCATGGCTATTGTTAATATTCATTAGCTTAAAATCCTTTTCTCAAGTTGGAAGCTGTGCAGCTCGGCTCAAGTTGCCACTGCCACAGAGCCAGAGTCTCGGAAAATGGCTAACCATTTCTCCAGTTTTTTTGGGGGGGACGGCAAAAAGTGGCCGATGCTTGAAAGTTGTTGCCACGTTTTCAATTCGAATGTCCGGGCATTAATCGCAATCACAAGCAGTGAGGACGAGCAGGAGGACAGGCAGGACTTAGACGCGAAAGCGAAGGCAAACGATGGCCCAGGACGTGCAGATAATTTTTCATTTTGGCCAGCTCAAATGGATTTCTCATTGGCTTAAATGTGCAAATGAATGGATGATATACACACATACACACCCCTCCAAGCGCGGGATCTATTTAAAGCGCATAGTTGTGGGCGGTTATTAATGGCTTCGAAAGTGGCCCGTTGAAAAGGACCCCCAGACACGAAGCAAAGGGTTAAAGGGTATCTCTTTTATGAGTGTTTTTTTTCCTCGCACTTTTGAGTGCTCATTTATTTATTTATTTTGTGTGTGTGCATTTTCAAGAGCAATAATATTTTTTATGATTTGTATTTTTATTATTTCTCAAAGCAGAAAATGCAAAGTGTCATTTATTGAGATGCGTAAAAATATTTCAAGGCTCTTATTGATTTTGTCAATGAGGCCACAGAAAGAGAGAGCGAGAGAGTGGGAGAGCAGAGCGCTTTTCCCATTTCCATTTCCACCTCCATATCCAAGCCATTGACGACAGTTTGCCTTTCATTAGCCAAACATTTCCTCGCTTTTCCTCTGCCTTTCCCCCACCCAATTTTCCACCGCCTTTGCCACCTTCCAACCGTCGGCGGGCCAAGTCCAGACCTCTTCAAAGGCAAGTCGACATCAAAATTAATCACATTTGAATTGAAATTGCGTTTCAAGTTTTTGTTGCGACTTGCTCTGCTCGGTTTTATTTGATTTTGGCTCTTGTTTTGTTTTGTTTTGTTATTATTTTTGTGGTCATTCATATTTGGTATCAAACGATTCTAATTAGGGATGATTGCCTCTTCTTTTGGGCTCTCAGTGCGAGAAATTGTTTTTCTATTCAATATGTCCGAGCTCTCGGCAACGGGTTATGGGCTATTTATGTTAAAGCTTTAGGAAAAAAAAATAAAATAAATAAATGGCATTGGCAAATTGTTTTCTCAAATTGATTCTATAAATTATTTATAGATACATTAATATTTTTAGTTGAATTGCAATCAAGTTTAGCTTTTTTATATAAGCCATTTTCTGGATTTATATATTGGTTTTTGTGGTAATAAAAATGCTGTAGTGAAAAGCCATTTTTATTGGTTGCTAAAAAAAAGATAATAGGATTATCAGAGAGGCAAGGTTAAGGTTAAGCTCTCGTCAGGGATCCTTTCATGGTGTAGGATTCCGTGGGGGAGATATGTCTTTCTTAATTAGACACATAAATATATTTAAAACTAAGAAAATGTAGAGGAAAGTAATAAATACCAATAACTATTTTAGATTTGGGACTTTGACAGCTTAAGCAAACTTGAAGTTTAAGTTTTAAATAAAAAAATAACAACAATTACCAAAGTTAAATTGCCAATTACTAGACAAGTGCCATAAAAGTAACCTTTTGACATTTCGCTTCCAAGGACATAACAAATTGCAACAAAAATCAAAAAGAAAAGTCATTATTAGGTATATTAAAGGCAAAGAATGAAGGGTCTTTGAAGAAATTAACATTAGCATTTCAATAACTTGACCTGCTCAAGATGCAATTTATATATATATATTATCTCATTCGGGATGACTAGAAGCCCTTAAGCCAGCAAAATGGAATGGAATTTCCAATGATTTCGCCCAGTTATTTGATGAACTATTAGCACAAAGCCAGCTCAACATTTATTTCCATTTCGAGGGGCAGGGGAAAAAGGACTGCAGTTGGCCAATTGATTTGCAATTCAATGTTGCAACTTTGAGGAAGCTTCAACGCCCACTGTCTGCCTTCCTTACTTACTTACTGCCTGCCTTTCTTTTTTCCTTTCTTCCTTGCCTCCTTGGACTTTCTCCATACTATGTCAGAATTACTTAACTTCCAACAATCCAATGCTGCATTCCTGACATAGTTCCAGGCAATAGTGTGAATTGTTGACATATTACTTTCCTTTCCTAATTGATAAATAGGATTACTTAATTTGCTAACTAATTTCAGATATATATAGCAAAGTTTATATTTGTTTTTAGGTCTTTTAAAGATTTCTTAACGAAATAAATATAATAAATGGAAGATAATTCATGGAAATGGCAAGAAATAGGCCTCTAATCATTGGAAATTCTTACAAAAAATGTAGAAAAATATGTCGCAAAAATGTCACAACTTTGCAAACTAGTTTTTTAGCATTTTTTTGTAAATTAAAACCTACATTATACGATATCTTTGCTATAAAAATCTATTTTAAAGCATAAATGTATGCTGAAATCACTTCCAAAACTCCCTACAAATTGCAGTGCATGAGCAGGTGTGTGTGTGTGTGCTTTAGTGTGAGGTCACGTCAAACACACACACACACACACACACACACACACATGCACACTTACCGACACGCTACATTTAGCGGTAAATCAAGCATGGATGCCAAAAAAAAAAAAAAAAATTTTGAGTAGCGCGTCAAAAACAGCGCATAAAACGCGCTCAAAGTCGCACAAAAAAAAAAAAAGAATAGGCGACACGCAAAAAGGATACTCAGCAGAAAGGGAGCGGTGGCAGAGAGCTAAAAAGCCCCCGTAAACGTTGACAATTGACATGGAAAATCTGCAATCTGTTTCAAAAAGCAAACCTGCAATTTGCCAGGCCAATAAAAGGTTCTCCTCCTGCCCCCGCCCTCCAACACTAGGGGCACGTACCCAATTCAAAAACACGAACAAAATAAATGAAATTAAAAAAGGCAGGGAAAAACGAGTCACATTTTTTTTTGTTTTTGTTGTTGCTTCGTTCTGTATGTATTTCCATCTGATAAGAATTTAATTACAATGCATATAAACAAAATGTATACAAATGTATTAAGCTCACACGCATGGCACTCACACACACACACACACACACACACAATGCCACTCACTGGGTGTGCGATGGAGCGAGATATCCGAATAATGTCCGGTCAAAGTACTATATAGCTCTGCTCTGCTCTGAGAAATTTTCTATACTCTTTTTGGGGAGGAAACTTATGACTATTTAATAAATAATGTAATCATTTAAATGGGGGGAAATAATATATAGTTACTTTAAAATAGTAAAAAAATAATAATAATAAAATCTAGCGGTTATGTGAAACTAATGCTAATTACGTTGAATGATGCCGATGCATAAGGAAGGCTATGTTCTGAAACAAGTGTATATCCTTGTCTTTTGTGGGGGTTTTTCTTATATTTATTTTCTTTATATTTAAAATAAGATTTGTCAACAGAAAAAACTTATTACCAATTAAAGGGTCTTTAAATAGATTGGATGGTGAATTAAATATTTTGAATGTTCATTTTAGTTCATTAAAAATGTAATACTCTTTTTTTAGCTTCAGTTTTAATACCAATTGAAATACAGGCTTTACAGGAACTTAATATGAATGATATAAATTGAAATACAGGCTTTACAAAAACTTAAAATGAGTGATATAAATTTATGTGATGAGCTTGTAAGTAGGGAAATTGAAAATATCGTTATTTTACACAAGCACCAATATATAAATCTATATTTTAACATTGGGATTTAAATATCTACTCTAAATCAATTTTCTGTGTGTTAAATATGTTTTAAAGACGTTAAATATACACACCTTATAAATATATATACGTTAAATATATATATAAATATATAAGAGCTCAAGAAAACACAATATTTAATCATAATATCGACATTTAAACATTGAATACAATGTTTATCGATATTTTACATTTTAATATATCAAACTTATCGATATTTTCGATATAATTTTCAGTGCAATATTTCTGTAGTTATATATAATAGAACTTCTCCTCTCGATATAAGTTTTAAATCGAAAAAGCCAGAAAGAAATCCATTTTTGTAAGCCAACGAACTCTCAGTAAAATTCCCAAATCCTAGATAAAAAACAATAATTATAATAATTCCATAATTATTTAACCAACTCAGATGTGCCTATGCCATGTCAATTCGATAATACCCCCGGCACAAGGTGTGTAAAAATCGTTTTTGCAAAAAACAAGCCAAAGGCAAAACCAAAAACAGAATCTCCGGGCAATCTTTTTGCGCCATAATGACAGCCGCAGACACGAAAACGGACAGCAGCAGTGGCAGCAGCAGCAGCAGCAGAAGCGGCAACAGAGACCGAGACAGAGTTAAAGCTCGAACGCGATCCGGAATCAGAGTCGGAATCCGATTCGGCGGCCATCGACGGGGGGATCTCTATCCGGCCAGAGTGCTGGCATGACTAAATAATAAAATAAATAAATAAAATATACGCAAAAAATCCAGACCAAAGGGAATGTGTAATGAAGTGAAGTGAAATGTAAAAACGTGAAAACGAAAAAGAAACAGAAATCAGAAAGTGGAAATGAAATAAAATACAAAATCCAGTCAGAACGGAAGTTGGGAATATACATAAGTCAGTGCAACAAGGACCATGTTCATATCTTATTTGGACTGTGATGCCAGCAATAACAACAGCAGCAGCAACAGCCACAGCAACTTAAATTCCTCCAACTGTACTTGCAACAAGTGCAACAAAAATAATAAATGCAATTGCAATATTAGCCATACAAATTGCAACAATATAAGCTGCAACTGCAACTGCAACTGCAACACTCAATGCTCCTGCAGCAAAGTCGAGAATAGTACGTGCGGCAACATTAGCAACAATATCACCGCCAGCAGCAGCAGCAGCAGCAGCCACAGCCCGCAGCACAGTAGCAACTGCCACTGCAATTTATGCAACAAAGTTACCTGCAACAGCAGCCACAAGCTGGCAGCGATATTTGGCATGGAGCGATTGCTGCACGCCGTTCGCGAGGAGTTTCAAACGGAGGATGAGTTTGAGGATGAAGAAGGACATGCGCCTCCGCACAGGAGTAGCATTAGCAGCAGTTGCAGCAGCAGCAGCAGCAGTAGCAGCAGTAGCAGCAGCAGCAGCAACAGCAGCAGCAGCGATGGCAGCAACGCCTCGCAGCAATTGCCGCCTGTGGTGGCAACGCGACGTCGATTGCAGCGTGGCGATAGCTTTTCATCGGTTACCGGCTCACCCATTACCGGACCCATTACCGCCTGGTCGGAAAGTGGGGGCACTGCTGCAACGGGCGCGGGAGCAGCAGCGGGAGTGGGAGCGGGTACGGTGGGCGTGCGACGCTTCCGGCGCTCATCCATTGGAATGCAACGGAAGTCGGCTTTCCGGCAGCGGAAGCTCGACTCCCTGGGTGCGTGGCGCCGGAAGAGGTGAGTTCCTCAACTAGCAAACGGACTATACATACATATATATACATTTGTATATATATCAATAAATATATATAATTTATATTTGAGCTGCGAAAGGCAATCGATAGTCGGAACAAGAGTTTCCTGGACGACCCACAGTTGTCAGAGCAAAAAGAGACCTAAGGACATAAAGTATTCCATGTTTTACTTATTTATATTCCACAATTTTTAATAATTTTATAACATAACATTACATAAACTTAGTGAAAATATTTTCAAAGTAAGCAAAATATTTTTGGAACTGAAAAGAAAAAGAATAATAAACATTTTCAGAGCTTATTGAGTGAAGAGTCGTCCCAATCCCTCAGAGCCTTTATCTGAACCCTTTTTTTTGTAACCTTTCTAACCTTTTGCCTTTTTCTCTGTCTCTTTCTTCTTCGTATCTTTGTCTCTTTCTCCCTCTAAGCAGGCGTACCGCTAGCAATTCCCGAAGACCTATACGGATCGTGCCCGATTGGACAGAGAATGCGGTGCAGGGCGAGCACTACTGGAAGCCCACTTCCGCATCCGGTGATCTGTGCTGCTTGAATGAGGAGTGCATTGTGAGTACTTATCGATAAATATCGAATTTAAATGTAAGCGATAATTATCATACCTAAATACAATCCAGAAATGTCGATATATACATACGTTTAGTGTTTTTTCTTTTCAAAAATGTTCGTATAAATCAGTTTTATTTTACTTTAACATACGTATAAATATAAATATATATATATATATAAATAAATGGATTTATAAATATTACTGCTTCAACAGCTAAGACTTAATTCCGATTAATGCTCGATTGTTGTATCGATAATCAAGTGGTAATCGATATATATTATTTTCAAAATGTACTGCTTTGATAGTCTATATCAATAATTGAAAGAAGTTAAATGCAATGCCACAATAAATGATATCCAGCGATTCTAGGATTTATTTTGCGATATATCTTAGGGAGCATAGTCCCTCCTAATACCCCTTATACCTACACCCCTACATTCCTGCAATTCAATTAACACAACTGAAACGAGAAGTGAAAGGCAGGTTACATGTGAGCGTTATTTATTTATTGCGTGCTCGTCCAACATTCACGCAATAAACGCAGGACGGACAGGGGTTGTCGGGCATGGAGTGTCCTTGGAGCGGGTGAGGGTGCGGGTGGAGGCGGGACCAAGCCAAGAACGATGGGCGTGTCATCAGTTTTGGGCAGCCAAAGCCAAGAGTAACAAAAAAAGTACTTTATCAGTCTCATTGTCAACCGAAGGTGGGAGAGGAAACTTATACGAGGAGGAACAGGGAAATGGGAAAGTGGGGGTTGGCCCACCTTTTATTATTATATTTTTTTTTATTCGAAATCCTGTCTTATCTCAATCTGTTCGTTTGGCCCAGGAGTAGTGCCCAGGCAAAGGTGGGAGAAATAATCTGAACATTTTCAGGAGACACCTAATTTATAGGGCCCCAACCTTTATTGTTTATTAAATTTAAAATGCATTTGAAATTTAATTTTGTTGTGGTCGTAATTTATACAATTTATTATGGATCTATTTAAAAGTGATTTTATAACAGAAATTACCTTTTTTTGAATACAGAAATTAATATAAGCTCAGCCCAGCTAACTTTCTTGGGTAAAGTTTCCTTCAAGGAATTAAAATAAATAAAAAACCTAATGCAAGCTGCCTAAATCTTTGCCCGAAAAGTAGCTATGTATCTCAGGGGTTGGGGTTAAAGCTCATCGTAGTTAAAGTTTTGGCCGGAAACAATTACACAGAAAAACAGTTACCGAAAGTGCAGCACAAGTAGCACCATAAACGCACAAGCACTGGGTTTTATTTTCTTTTTTTGTTGACATTCCAAGGAAAACATCTCACAGCAGCCTGAGGCATTTTCCTCGACGCCAATCCGTTTTCACCTGTCAAGCCGCAGCAGACCCCGCCTCACCTTAGCTTACCTCACCTCACCTCATCGCTTTGACAATTAATTTCAAAGTTTGTTTTGCGGAATGCAAACGGCAATTGCAGTTTCGTCATTTGATTGCGGTTTTTCCTCAGAGAGAGAGACTTGAAAATGTGCTAATTAGTTTACTGTGGAAAAAGGGTCATGGAATCGGGGAGAGGGCACGAGATATAACGGATAGTAACTGCTTCTCCAACGCCTAATTTCAGTGGCATTGTTTTTGTAAAGCTTTACGGAACGCTGATGTTTAATTCCCAATTTTTTTTTTAAATACTCAAATAGAGAAGTTTTAAATTATGGTTAAACCATTTAAATATAATATATATTCGCTGCACTTTAAGTGCTACCTGGAAACGCTCTGAAATTCACTTATGCTACCTTTTGCAGAAGAGCGGTCAGCGGATGAAGTGCTCCGCCTGCCAGTTGATTGCGCACCAGAACTGCATTCCGTTCGTGAACGAGAAGGGTCAGCTGGCCTGCAAGCCCACCTACCGCGATGTGGGCATTCGGCAGTACCGGGAGCAGACCACCACCCATCACCACTGGGTGCATCGCAAGCTGGAGAAGGGCAAGTGCAAGCAGTGCGGAAAGGTAGGTTTACTTCAAGCACCACACTTCACCTGCCTGAGTTTGGGTTTTATTTTGCTATTAATTCTTATTTCTCTTTTTTTTTTGTTGTTGTGTATTTTTTTTGTGTGTACTTCATGCACGTTTTCAGTTGATAAAAGATATACTATATATGTATATAGTATACCATTCAATGAGTTTTTATTTGTTTGCCGAAGGCCGCTTCACGGTTAAGTGGAAAGTAAACAAATTTATATACAAATTTAAGGAGTCCTTAATAATTATTTTGGAATATTAAACATGGCTTTAATTATTTTGAATTTATTTTAAATATATTTTCAAGCCTAAGTTATTTGGGAAAATAAGAAAACAAACTGTTAATGGTTTTAAAAATATAAATCAAATAATTTCAATTCAATTTCCTTTATTTAAATTTTTATTAAGATACGTTTCAATAAAATTCAAGATTTATTTCCCTGAAAAACTATTATTATTTCACAAAATGTAAGTGATAAAAAAGAAGATTTTCCTTAAATTTGCAAGCCAGATGTGATTGGGGGAAATGTGCATTTTCCTCTTGGGGAAACTGAAGCAAGACAAATAAATATAAAACAAAATCCAAACTCCTTCAGTACTAATTTTCCGTATGGTCTACTGATCCTTCACTCTCCCGTAAAGCAGGCGGTGCAGAGTAAGCTCTTCGGATCGAAGGAGATTGTGGCGCTGTCCTGTGCCTGGTGCCACGAGATCTATCACAACAAGGAGACCTGCTTCAATCAGGCCAAAATCGGCGAGGAGTGTCGTCTGGGTGAGTAGTAGTCTATCTGCAGCTCCTGAAGATACATATATACATATATATAGATATATATACGACCGCTCTGGTTACTTTTGTGGGCCTCTGCCCCGTTGTCCTTTGATTAATTACGTGACGCGCATGCAAATAAATTGCGGTCCGTTAACTTAATTAAGATTTGTGAATTAAAACCGAGCCCAAAAAAGCAGGACGTCCACGCATTTCAACCTCTTGAACTTGCTCGTCTCATTCGGTATCCTTTGTTGGTTTTTCTTTCGGAAAGGTAAACAAACTGTAGCCTAGTTATTGGGGCCAGTTGAGCAGGTTGAAGAAAATGAAGAATTTAAATATTATTTGGTTAAATTTAGGGGCACAAAATGCCTAAATTATAGAGAGATACTTTGGAAACTAACTGAGGACTATTGTGGCTTAAAAGAGGTGTTAAATCATGCCAAATCATTTGAAAATATTACCAAGAATTTTAAGAATTAATTTAAGAATTTTAAATAGAGCATTTTTTGAAGCTCCATCCAGAGGAATTCCTGGGGGAGTTGGAACTCCACAGACTCCAGCTGTTGACATCCCCTTAAATAAGCCAAACTAGCAGCTTAGCAATATGGAAAAGGGGACTGCGTATTGAGGGAGTCAGCAGGAATCACAAATGTCAATGCCAAGGACATGCCGAAGGATGGATTTGCACCATCTGTTTGGATTTGCTTTCCGCATTTTACGTCGCACTTGATCATCTTTATCCTCTTGATGATGAATTCCTGTGAAAAAGAAGAACACAAAACCCAGCTGCAATCTGTGGGCGGGGGATGGAACGTAAACGTAAACTATTTTCAATTAAAGTTATTGCATCTAATGCCAACTGACATTCCTGGCAACAGGGGCAACAGGGGGCGAAAGCTGCAACAAAGTCCCTGATGATGATGATGATGGTGTCTTAACCGCTTCCTGTTCACGTTTTTATAAAGTGTCTCAATGAGCTTCTTGTTAACACACTCTCTACGGCAGACCGTTACGCACCACACTCCTGCTGTCATCCTGGTATCCCGGTATCCCGGTATCCCGGTATCCTGGTATCCCGGCGAGGCAAGCAATGAGAGGTGCGGTGGCGAAAGGGACACGGACATGACCGGAGATGAAGACAAGACAGCACGAAATAGAATTACAAGTGGGTGGGTGGGCCATGTGGGCGGAGGGAGGGGGGTGGGTGGAATGACTACCCACCTCGGACTCTGGAGCCTTTGTCCTCCTTTGAGCAGCTCCTTTGGCCAAGTTGTGGCATTCATAATTGCTCTTTGGTATGCCGGTTATGCCAGCTCTTCTCCGCTTCCGCTTCCCCTTGGTATTTTCCGGGGCTTTTCCTTTTGTTACCCTCCATTTACCCCACACACACACACACACACACAGACACACACACACAGTGGCCTTTAAAGGTGACAAATTGAATTTAGTTGCTTGGCAATTCTTAAGCACTTGCCACTCCGCTTTTTCCCTAAGCACACACGCACACACACACACTCAATTAGCTTTTTTTCGGAATGGACATATGGACACGGCAAGAAAATGTGTGCCAGAAATACATATATACCAAATATAATAAGGGAAAAAATTCTGCAAATTCATAAAAAAGTTAACAAAAAAATGGTTTATTTTAGGGATGGCAAAAAGTAACCATATATCGATAGTTGATAGCGATAAATGCGCGATAAGCCTGCAATCTGTTTAATGTATCGAAATTGTATCAAAAAAGGGCCTACGCTTAGTGAAAACTTTAATTTTTGAATTAAAAATTAAAGAAACTAATAAATAATATAGTTTTAAATATGTTTTAAATATGGAATGTAAAAAAATATCGATAAGATTGATATTTTAAAGTTAAATGTAATATTTTTCAATATTTTAAACTATCCTAATTTAGTTTTATTCCATTTTTACAGTGTATAAAACCCACTTATTTATATTATATTTCCCCCGCTCTCTCTCTCTCTCTCTCTCTCTCCTCTCTCCTAATCCTTGGCAGGCAACTATGCGCCCATCATTGTCCCACCATCGTGGATTGTAAAGCTGCCCAACAAGGGCAACTTCAAGTCCTCGATTCGGGTGAGCAACAAGAACAATGCCGCCTCGGGATCAGCGGGTGGTGGACCCGGAGCCGGAGGTGGATCCGGTGCGGGCAGCGGTGGAGGTGGCGGCCAGGACAGAGCTGGAGGTGGTGGTGGTGGTCACAAGAGCAAGAAGCAGACACAGCGCCGACACAAGGCCAAGGACGAGAAGAAGGAGCCGCGGGCGTTCATTGTGAAGCCAATTCCGTCGCCGGAGGTAATCCCGGTCATTGTGTTTATTAATCCCAAATCCGGTGGCAATCAGGGTGTCAAGCTCCTCGGCAAGTTCCAGCATCTGCTCAATCCGCGCCAGGTGTTCGACCTCACCCAAGGCGGTCCCAAAATGGGGTGAGTATGCCCCGCCCCAAAAAGGCGTATAGTTTATCTAACAAATAAATAAATAAATAAATATATACCTGGCCTCTCCATCCATCTCTCTCAATTCCAGCCTGGACATGTTCCGCAAGGCGCCCAACCTGCGGGTGCTGGCCTGCGGCGGCGACGGCACCGTTGGCTGGGTCCTGTCCGTCCTGGACCAGATACAGCCGCCACTGCAACCGGTTCCGGCCGTCGGTGTCCTGCCCTTGGGCACTGGCAATGATCTCGCTCGCGCTCTCGGATGGGGCGGGGTAAGTAATCCAATGTCCCCTTGAAATATATACACATCTGTACCTTTACCACACGAATTAGCGCTTGACCAGCTAGAGTTCTCATTATTATTATTGTTATTATTTTATTGAATTTATATGTCTTAGTATAAGTCTGCTTCGAGTTTGAAACAAAAAGATTACTCATACGACACGTAAGCCAGATTTCATGCGAAGTAAATTCATTTTAAGCAGCTGCAAAGTTCGAAAAAAATTAACATATCTTAGACATAAGCTTGCCCCTACTTTACTAATTACTAAAAATATATGCATTGTTCATCTTTTCATTGGTAAATCGTATAGCTAACAAATGTTCATCCTTGAATTACGGTTTTCTTTGTATTTTATTGGGAATTTTAAGGGATTTTAATAGAGATTGAATCTGTTTATATATCAGCATTTAACCTGTCCTCATTTTCATCTATCATTTTGAGTTATTTACGAACTAAACCCCTTAACAAACCCTTATCATGTGATAACTAACATTATTATTGTTATATATATAATTTATGGTATAAGCTAATAGCTAAATAATAATTCGAATAATCAAATCTAAGCCTAAGCTCTCTAACTTAACCCAATAATTACATATCCCTTAAGGAATAACCTCTTTTCTAACTGGCAACACGGCGTATGGGTGATCTAAGATAATAAGTATACGTACGAAGGCCTATCTATGTATCTAACACACATGTCTCATGTACAATTTAAGTTACCATTGTGGCAGTAAATTAGATTTCATTTATTTCCGCATTTTTGCACCCGAAAATGACAACAGTGCTTCCAACTCCAACTTCAGGGCTATACGGATGAACCAGTTGGTAAGATTCTGCGCGAGATTGGCATGTCGCAGTGCGTCCTAATGGATCGCTGGCGCGTCAAGGTAACGCCCAACGATGATGTCACCGACGATCATGTCGACAGGAGCAAGGCGAATGTGCCCCTGAATGTGATCAACAATTATTTCTCGTTCGGCGTCGATGCCCACATTGCCCTCGAGTTTCACGAGGCACGCGAGGCCCATCCGGAGCGCTTTAATTCGCGGCTTCGCAACAAGATGTACTACGGCCAGATGGGCGGCAAGGATCTGATTCTGCGCCAGTACCGCAACCTGTCCCAGTGGGTAACGCTGGAGTGCGATGGCCAGGATTTCACGGGCAAGCTACGCGATGCCGGCTGTCATGCGGTCCTCTTCCTGAACATTCCCAGGTGGGTTGTTGTTGTTGTTGGCAGACAATATAGATATATCGATACTGTATCGATACAGGCCGATTAATAAACCGATGTTTCAATGTTGCCATATATGCGCAATTAATCGATAATCTTTTTAATATATCGGAACTGTGACAAAGAAGAGCCTTAGCTTAGTTTAAACACTTATTGTTGAAAAAAAAAATATAAAAAACTAATAAAAAATGTAATTCTATGGTTTATTTTAAATATCGGTAAAGAAAAATATTAAATAATATTATATTTTTGAATATTTTTCGGATTTTATCGATATTATAAAAACAAATGCGATATTTTTCGATATTTCGAATTGCGATATATCAAACTTTATTGTATTTCCGACTTGTCCCCTCGATATACATCCCCTTTTCTTGGAGTTTAATACTAAAAACATTATTAAATTTAATTAATATTATAAAATTTTCAATCTATGACAGCTACGGCGGCGGCACCCATCCGTGGAACGACTCATTCGGCTCCGCCAAGCCCTCCATCGACGACGGGCTAATGGAGGTGGTGGGCCTGACCACCTACCAGCTGCCCATGCTGCAGGCGGGCATGCACGGCACCTGCATCTGCCAGTGCCGGAAGGCGCGAATCATCACCAAGCGCACCATCCCCATGCAGGTGGACGGCGAGGCCTGTCGCGTGAAGCCCTCGATCATTGAGATCGAGCTGCTCAACAAGGCCCTGATGCTGTCCAAGCGGAAGCACGGACGCGGCGATGTCCAGTGAGTGGTCACTTGGTCCACCATTAATGCATTTACTATACATATTGTCTTTGTTTATACGTGCAGGGTGAATCCCCTGGAGAAGATGCAGCTGCACATCCTGCGGGTGACGATGCAACAGTACGAGCAGTATCACTACGACAAGGAAATGCTGCGCAAGCTGGCCAACAAACTGGGCCAGATCGAGATCGAGTCGCAGTGCGATCTGGAGCATGTGCGCAACATGCTCAACGCCAAGTTCGAGGAGTCCATCTCATATCCCAAGGTCTCGCAGGACTGGTGCTTCATCGACTGTGAGTCCCTACCCACTCGAGATCCTTCCTTCCCTTATTCCAAATATCTATGTGCCCCCCGATTGCAGCCTGCACCGCAGAGCATTATTTCCGCATCGACCGTGCCCAGGAGCACTTGCACTACATCTGTGACATTGCCATCGATGAGCTGTACATTCTGGATCACGAGGCGGCCACCATGCCACAGACACCGGACCAGGAGCGCTCCTTTGCGGCCTTCTCGCAGCGGCAGGCGCAGAACGAGCGGCGCCAGCTGGACCAGGCCCAGGGCCGCGGCCCGGGCAGCACGGGTAGGCTCTCCTCCCGCCTCTTGGCTGGCTGCTGGCCACCATTGGGCTTAATTGGGAATGGGGGTGGCACCGGCACCGGCGCCGGCACTGGCGGCGGCGGCGGCGAAGCGAACGAGCTGCCGCTGCAGGAGCGGCTCGAGCTCTACCAGCAGCACGTGGCCGAGCAGCTGCCGTACTTGGACAGGCGCATGTTTATGCACCTCCACTTCCGCAAGCGGCGCATCGAGATCTGATCTCCTTCTGGATCCTTTCCCCCCCAAAAAAATCCCCGATAAATCCAAAGCGGAGTGGAGGCTGCCAGTTGTCCTGTCCATTCACACCCTTCGTTTCGTTGCATTGCCTTATGTTTAATGTTGATAATTGCATGCGCAGTCACAAACACATATTAACACACACAAAGAAACTGGGTTGCGATCGAAAAATATATAGTATATAAATCTCTAAATAATAATATAAATGGTATATATATACCAGAAGTAAAATAAATATTTTGCATTCTCTTTAAACATATTAAATTCGGTTAAAGATACTTTAAAACAGAGCCACAGGATATCAATATTATTTTAAGGAAGAGAGATACTTGCGCCTAAGATCTTTCCGCAATGCAAGTACCCTCAAGAGAGCCAAGATTGCGAGCGAAGAAAGAGCAAGAAAGAAAAGAGCGAAATTAGGCGGTTCTATTGATTTTCTTTCTATTTTAAATAAAGTTGCTTATGAATTATTTTGTTATAAATTTCCCTATGAAATATATATATTATTTCGATCGCATAAGCACATGAATGACACAACCACAACCACTTAAATACACACGAAAATACATGCATTTGCTTATATAAGAATATCGATATCTTAATTGTGAGGAGCCGAATACAGCTTAGTCCTTGCCACGATCGCATGTAAGTAGAGCATTAAATACGATTACTCTCGAGCACTTAATGGTATATAATCCCGGCTTACATCAACAGTTAACCGTAGCAAGGACCAAACCGTATTCGTTACGATCCCAACCAAAAAACAAAAAAATGAACCCAAAATCAAACCGCAAAACCGATTACCGATAACCGATAACAGAATAACAGAAACACACACAAAATGCCCCGGAAACGGGTAGGTTTGATGCCTTGCAAATTGTGCTCTGGTAGCTAGTATTTAGTTAGTTACTTGATTTTCTAACCATAGTTATAGTTAACTTTAGTTGTAATCGTTTGGTTTCGATGGCTTACTAACAATTTGTAACTCTCTTTTCGAATTTACACACACACACACACACAATACATATACTCCTAAATACACTGTAATTCCAAACCCTAAAGATGAGGATTTGCAAATTGGCTCCAAGCCCATTAAAGTGATGAAGTGGAAGAGGTAAAAAGCGTCCCCCCGATTCGTTCAGCATTTCATTCCAAAATCAAAATCAATATCAAAATCCATTCGAATGAAAGAGACGACCAGCGCTGAACCGAGCGAGACGGCACTATTAGTCGCAGAAAAATTTCAAATTGAATCTCTTTAGCCTTATTGCTCTCTCTCACTCTCTCTCTCTGTATCTCCCATGCTCTCGCTCTCGTAAATTGGATCCGTTTGGCGACCGCTGTCTCGCTCGTTTGGCCTGCTCCATCTCGCTTGCTCGCTCTTTCACTCTATGTCTCTCTCTCTCTTTCACTCGCTTTTGTCATGGTCCACGGAATATCCGCCATCTCTCTCTCTCTCTCACACACAAAAAGCCTCCCTGTCGCTATCGCTCTCTCTCTTTCCCTGAGCATCTATCCGTCTCTGTCCTGATTTGATTCGATTTCATTTGATTTGATTTGATTCGATTGATTGAATTAATTTCCTATTTTCTGTACAAAACAAACAAACTCTTGCATGCAGCAACAAAGATCGTTTATTCAGTTTCAGCGAAGATGTTTTTGGTTATGGATTCAGGTATTCCGTATAACTAGCTGTCTCTTTCTTTATTACTCGACTGTCTCTGTTGTGGCTATCTCTTTTTCTCTCTATCTGTCTGACTCTCTCTCTCTCTCTGTCTTCCTTTTGTCTGTCTTACTCTATAACTCTCGTATCATCGACATTTGAATCGACCGAATGGTAAACCCAACCGAACTGATGCTTGAATTTCTCTTTTTATTTTCTCTCTTTCATGCACACACAATCCAACACCCGAAACACACACACACACACACACACACACGCTCTCCCTCTCTCTCTCTCTCTCAAACACACACACATTTGAATAATAGCCCTATACTGGAGCAAACTTCCGATGCCGTACTACTAGCAGCCCAGAGCGGCGACCTCAATATGGTAGCATAACTATTACGATTTATATTTAACCTAACCGTATGCCTAAAACTACATAAAAAATATATATACCGACCGCGATTAGCTGTAGTCCTAGTTCTAGTCCTTGCCACGACCCCAAGTAATCGCAAATCCCCCCGCTCTCTTGCAGTTACGTGCACTACATGAACAAGGATACTCACTGCAGTCAGTGAACAAGAACGGACAGACCGCCTTGCACTTCGCCTGCAAATACAACCATAAGGACATTGTCAAATACATCATCTCGTGCGCCACACGACGCGTCATCAACATGGCCGACAAGGAGCTGTAAGTCCGGTTGTCACAAGTCTAAGGACACAATATGTAGCTTTGAGTTATGTTCCTTACTTAGCTCTATTATTGAGGTGTATGTTGATTTTGGTACACTTTTAGGTAGTTAGGAAATTAAATTTCTCACAGGACTAAACATGAACCTAGCTCATTTAATTGTTTTCAAGTAAGGAAATATTCCTAAAGTATTTAATGTAGAATTACTTTTAGTTCAGAATTATTTCAATATATAATCCTTTATCTATAAAGTAAAATTTTTGCAACAACTAGCCAAATAACTAGATCAATTCTACTTAGAACTACTTGGCAGAAGATATTCCTCTATACTGTATCGATAATTAAGGCGAAGTCCTATATATATAAATCGATATTTTCACACTGCAATATATATATCGACGCACTTTAGCGAAATTATCGTATGTCTTATGAAAAACCATATGACAAACGATACTTTCGCATATCTGCGTCGATATGTTCGATTTGATATAAGTGATAAAAAAGACAAATGAATTAAATCCGTTTTTCCTTTTTGTTTGTCTTTGTAATTATTTAATAAATATTGTTAAATTTAAATGTTATTTTCAATTTTTTATATTTTTATCCTATTTTTTGTTATATTTTCGTTTTTCCTATTTGTTTGTCTTTTTAATTATTTAATAAATATTGTTAAATTTAAATGTTATTTCCTATTTTTTATATTTTTATTATATTTTTTGTTACATTTTCGATATTGAGTGCAATATTTTTATCGATATATTAATATATACCTGCGTCCACTTTCGCTGAATTCGTACTTGAGAATTTTTAAGCACATTTTCAGCAAGAAGTTTGTCGCTAAATATTGGAGGAAAAGGTTCTCAGCTCTATAATTTTATATATCCTTAGGATCCATTTTTGTTTTTTTATTTTAAATTTAATATTTAATATTTATTTATATTTATTAATTAATTATATCTATATTTATGTATAAATCATATTCTCAATTGTTTTTTTCAGTGGACAGACCGCACTCCACATCGCCGCCGAGCAGAATCGCCGCGATATCTGCGTGATGCTGGTGGCCGCCGGCGCCAATCTGCAGGCCCGCGACTCCGGCGGCAACACGGCCATGATGGTGGCCTTCAACAAGAACGCCAACGAGATAGCGACGTATTTGGAAAGTAAGCAGGGCACGCTGCCCGTCGACGGCTGCTGGGCCCTAAATGACTCGAATACATCGCCGCCGGCCCCCTCCATGTAGAGCGTTTGCTAGATACAAATCCTTTCTATCAACACACACCATCCATGGACAGAGACCCCTATCACCACCACCGGACGACAGGCGACAGATGATATTGAATTCGCCGAAAACCAAAAATATCAGCTGAAAGAGCGTAATTTTAATATTTGCAAATTTCTCCTTTCTATGCCAACCAAAAAAAAACAAACACATGGAACTTCTCTTGTAAATAACTAAAAAAAAACAAACTAAACTGAACGATCAAAAAATGAAATGAAAATCAACATTCCACGAAACGCGCATCGGATGTGTGGACGTAGGTCAAGAGCGTTTCATGCATCTGGAGGTGCAGACCCGGATCTAAGGCGACGGGACAGGGACAACGGAGAAGGAAGCGAAGCATTCACCCTACGACATAATTATTAAAATACCAAATAATGATAATCTCTTTTTTTTTGCAATCTTTTTTTTTTTTTGTTTGTTTATATTAGCAAGTACGAATGAGAAATCTAATTTAAAACTAAGCAAAGAAAATACAACAAAAAACACTCAACACACACACATTTTAGCCAAGTAAGCCAGAACGACGAGGAGGTGGAGAAGATAATTTATTGTAAAGCAAAGCTAGCAAAACGAAAAAGGCAACATTTGTCCCAAAAAAATAATGCAATTTTTAATTAATCTAAAGACGAGAAGAATATTAAAGGGTCAGCAGAAATTCGAAATTCGAAATTTATTTGTTTCACTTACCGATTGATTAACGATTAATGATTATATTGTGATATCTAAATTAATTAATTAATTAATATGTATTGGACTAGAGAGCGAGAGTGCGAGAGCGAGAAGCGATATTACTAAATAATCGAAATAAAACATTGAACAAGAACAGTGACACACACACACACACACACACATCTATACATATATATATATATCTAATATTTAAATAAACTAAATGTACTTCTTTTGGAATTCTAGGCTAAGTGAGAACTTGAATACTCTGATCGAGAATGTATAAGACAGAGCAGCAAAGGCAGCAGCAGCAGCAGCACGATTAGAAAGAGATACACAGAGAGAGTTTTGCCGAGCTCAATAGTTGTCTCGCTCAGACAAACACACACAGGCACACACACATACACACACAGTCCCGATGCACAGACTAGAATGCACAACCCCCCCAGGATAGATGTACCTACCCAAGGCATACTCGTATTTAAGGATATATGTATCTCATGCATGCATATATTTATATCTCAGTCCCGAACCCTCAGCGTTTCAAACCGAAAGACTTGGGGTACAGCCCACAACGGCCCCTTAAAAAAGGGCCAGGGCCAGGACCCACAAAGACTATATCTCCACTATACCCTACTATATTCTATAATTCTCTACTCTATAATTCAGTAACTCTATAATGCCATATTCCGTATTCTTTAACACACACACAAAACGGAGGACAAAGAAACACACACGAGTAATACGAGACACTCTATAGATAGATAGATCTATATATATATATAGGCGCATGCATACACACATATTTTATCGAATCAAAAGTTATTACGGAATAATACGAATATCCAGGAGTTAGTCTCTAATCATAAATGTATGCCAACACCTTCTTTTGCTTAGATTCCACAACAAAAATTCCGCATATATAATATATAGTCGTTTAGTCGAGTCAATTACGTTTACCGCGATTTCCTTCAACCATTTTTGGCTTAGCTTTTAACCTCTATGATTATTAATAGCGATTAGCGATTAGCGATAAGTCTCACGGACAGTCTCTGTCTATCGATTGACACCGATAAGAGAGAGAGAGCGATTTTAGAGTGTATCGATAACCTTTACGAGGTACGAGGGCCGAATGCAGCGCTGGCCCCTCCGGCCACCTTCGCCGAGACCTAGGCCCGGGTAGCCGTGGCTCCGGCTACCGGGAAGCCGGAGGAGAGGGTTACGGAAAAACATATATATATTTTTGGGGGCAGCCGCCGCATTCCGCCATCCCAGCACCATGGTAGGTCACTTCCGGTGCTCGCCGGTGGTGAGCTTCCGCTGCGGGTAATTATGTTTTGGATTTCACAAGCAAAAAACCAACAAACACACAGATACACACAGATACACTCCCATACACATGACACAAGGACAAGCTACACACACACACACATCGTAGGCTGCCGCAGGTGGTGTCGAAGTGCAAGAGACGGCGATTGGGATCCCGGTTAACGGGTTTACGGCCAATACGCCCCAAACAGACGTGCCGCCCCCATAAGAGAACCTGGATCCAAAATCGCAGCATAGCCCACCGCCTGCGGCATCTAATGGATTATACAGTTGCGGACAAAAGAATATAGACAGTGGCCTACCTAGAAGTTAACTATATAAATTATTTATATTTATAAAAAAAGAAGAAAAAAGAAATATAATATGTACTTTTCCCAAAATAATATTATATTGTGATATTAACAAACTCAAGTCAATATTTTCATATTAGTTTTTTATTTTAATTTTAGGTTTTTTGAATTTTATTTACTTTGTATACTTAATTTAAAATTTAAAGTAAATTTTGATTAAGAAGCATTATACAGCTTAGTTTATTCTATATTTATTATTATTTCATAAATAATTAATACCTATTACATGAATTTATTATTTATTTATTAAATACATTTAGTTTTTAATAGCTACCAGAGTTTAAAGTACATATAATATTATATTAAATAACAAATACTTCCAAGTGGTTTTTATATGATTATTGTTACTATTCCTTTTTAAGAAACTACCTTTTCTTATTTGTTACTCAGTCAAAATTCAAAACAAAAACTATAATTTTAGCAGGCACTGTTTATAGAGACAACCGCAACTGTAGATCCATATGCAGTAGAGCAGAGTCGAGTAAGGAATATTTAGCAAATGACAATCTAGAGAATTTAGCAAATGAGCCGAGCCAAGGGGCCGATGATGAACGTTTGCTAACCTTTAACCTTTAAACCATTCAACAAAACAAAAAAAGAAAACAAAAACAAATAAGATAAACAATAAGAAATTCAAGAGAAAGGTCAAAGTGGTTAATTTTCGACAATTGCTTTATTCTAACTAAGCACTAAGCTAATACTCAAAGATGAAATTGTAGTCGAAGGATTTAGAGGGGGTGAAGGCGATGGGAGTTGGAGTTTCCACAGAGGAGAGCGCTAACTTTAATTCTAGATGAACCAAGAATGCTAAATGCTAAATGCTAAATGCTAAATGCTAAATGCTAAATGCTAATGTTAAAAATATATATGATGAGTGCGGGAAAAGGGCTAGCGGAGTGCTTGAGTTGGCACTCTCACAGCTGTTCGGAGAACAACCGGGTCCAAGCCAAACTAAGGATATATTTTCGTGCATTTTGTAGTTGAGAGAGTTGGAGGAGTTGAGTGCCCACACACACACACACTCACACACTTGCAACCACAGAGGACACACTGGCTCACAGATACGACACACACAGATACAAGTACACAGATAACACAAAGTGAAGGCAATTACTGCATGATGTGTATATATATATAGAGAGACACACACACACACACACACTGTAGAGAAGCTATGTATTCAGACATACATATATATACATAGACATAGACATATACAAATACATATATACATATATTTTTTTCGAATCGTTTAAGTGCAACTTTTGAAAAAAAAAAAATATGAAGAGAAAATGAAACGCAAGTCTTATGAAATTCTAGCACGTAAGGCAACCGAAAACCGACAAAAATTGTAAAGATACAGATACAAGAGAACGAACGGAACGAGTAGCAGATGCGAACAGATATACCTAATAACAATGCCTAACTGTATGAGTAACTATACTATATATATACATATATATATACTAAATATATTGATAAAGCCTAATAAAGGATATATATGTACATGTTAATTATTTATTTACGACAGGGATGCCCAAGCGAGGTGCCACCGCCCTAGCCTTCGACATCGGGTGGCTCACGATCACCAACCGAACGAACCCGAAGAGCGAACGAAAGCGAGAGAGAAAAAGAGAGCGAGAGAATCCAGAGTCCGAAGGCTTGAGGGCGGTGCGCTTAGGTTGGACATACCTCAACCACACATCCTTGTAAATAACACGAAACATTACTAGTTTTTCCGCCATTTTCTCCCGGATTCAACACACACACACACACTCTTCTAAGGTCTCTGATGCCGAATCTTTGGACAGACATCGAAGCGAAAGACAAGATACTCCCCAGATACTCCAGATACACGGATTCACCCATATACATACATACATACACATATATTTAATAATAAACTTACGCAAGTCTGAAAGTATTTCTATCGAAAAGTTCTAAACTGCTTAACTGTAAATTGTACATACTACTTACTATATAGTACATATATGTAGCTAGCTTCGTGCTTCGGAATCCTACATCCAACCGGAATCCTACATCCACTGAGAAGCACTGTAAGATACAGCCCCAGTCCCCTTGAACGTATTAACTCTATATACATATGTATATACATATATATGTATTTATGGAATATATATAAATATTATACCGTGGGGGTTCTATTTTTTTTTTTTTTTGGTTTAGTCACTAAGCATAGACTTAGCGGTTAAATGAAGCAACATTAATTACTAAGTACGATATGCACTGCAAGCACTGAGGAATTTGATTCAATTTTACTTAAGATTAACGAAAAGAGAAATTGAAATAGCATTTAGCAAAAAAAAAAAAAAAAAACAAAATGTAACGGAAATCTCCAATACTATCGAATTACGATATAAATTACGAAAATTTAAATTGAACAATTTAAAATTACATTTTTCGAGACACTCTTCGGAAGACTAAAAAAAAAAACGAACTGGATTCGCATGAGGCAATTTGTGAGGGAAAGTCGAGAACGTTGAGCATCTGGATTGGCTATGCTGCATTCGTATGTACACTTAGATAAATACCACACACACACACACACAGAGATACTAATTAATCCTGTATAGTATATACATTAGTCTGTAGATCCATCATTTGCATCAAAACCTAAAATCCATAAAAGAAAAGTTTAAAAAAAAAACCTACTATTCTTTATCTCTGAACATGCAAAAATTGTAATTTTCGAAAAGGGCGTACGTAAATGGCGCCAGCTCATCTGAGTTCTTTCTGTCCCAACTGCAACAGCAAATCATTGTAAAAATTATATATATACATATATAAATAAATATATAAGGAAAAAAGAACTCATTCTACGCTAGCAAATACTAAATATTTGGCAACCGATCATCATCCACGAAATTGCTTATAATGTACATTTTCTGACTTATGAGGAAATAAATTTTTTTTTGGTATTTCAAACTCAATCCGTCCTGTGTTTTCCTTGGGGACAATAATGCATACTTTTGGGGGTTACATGTTCTCTTCAGTCATTCATCATCCCTCCATCGAGGAAACGCTATAATGAAAGTGGTGCCCAATGGTGCTGGAGGGAATGGACCATTTCAGGCGTTTCCCTAAAGCTGAAAAATATTTTAAAAGCTATATAAAATCAAAGAAGTTGGTTAACAGTTAACAGCTTAATTGAAAAAACCATTTAGCACTTACCATTTACCACAGGCCAAAGCATACTTTTGGGCTTAAGACTCTGCTGTGAATCATAAGCTCTTGAGATCTTGAGATTAAGAAGATTACTAAATTCTAGTCAACAAAATAAAAAACGGAAATAAACATAAGTCATCAGGAAGGTAAGAGGATTACCAATATATTTATATATAGAAGTCACCAGTTAGGAGTTCCTCGAACTTTTGAGATTATGGCGGTAGCTAAACCTTATTAAATGAGGCTTATCTGTTCTTTCTTTCAGTCAAAAATTAAAAATAAAAAGATTCATCATTTAACAAGTAAGAAAAGCTAACTTTGGGCGGAGCCGAAGTTTATATACCCTTGCAGATAATTTGTTACT